>UXSR01000106.1:0-81650 GCA_900604375.1 Mesocestoides corti
AAATTAAGGCGCAGACATGTTGGACCACCTGGCCTCAGCCAATCCCGTGTCTCTCTGCGATCCAATGGCATGGGGGAAAGGAAGGCAGCCAACCAGAGAAGGACATGGATGAGGAGCAGTATATAATGAGCGGCATGACCAGTTTGGTGGACTCGGACGAAAGGCGCCTGACGCGTAGTTCTGGCTTCTGGTTGGTCAATGAAGCCTGTTCTGTTGTACCGGTCTTTTTCCTATTAGGGCTCAGGTATTCTTCAATGGCAACGAACTAGGGCGCAGACATATTGGACCACCTTGCTTCAGCCAATCCTGCATCTTTCTCGCATTCCAATGGCATGCGAGGAAGATTACCAGCTAACCAGAGAAGGACACGAACGAGGAACAGTATATTAATGAGCGGAGTGGCCAGCGTAGTGGACTCCGATGGAAAGCGCCTGACGTGTGGTTCTGGCTTGTGGTGGGTCCGTTAAGCCTGTCCTGCTGTATCAGGTTGTCCTGCAGTCCTGCGCCCTGATCCGTCACCACACTCGGGCTCGGGTATGCTACAGTGGCGACGAATGAGGGCGCAGACACATTGCACCACGCTTACCTCAGCCAATCGCCAGTCTGTTTGCGTCCCAATGGCATGTGAGGAAGATATGCAGCCAACAAGGGAGAGACATGTAAAAGAAGCGGTGTATAATGAGCAGCGCAGCTAGCGTGGTGGATTCGGATGTACGGCGATTTACGTGTGGTTCTGGTCCCTGGTTGGATAAGAAGCCTCTTCTGTTGTGCCAGTCTACCAATGGGTTGTGCGCCGTCAAACTCATGTAGGGTGGATAAAAAAAATCATGTTAGAGCTTAACGATTCTAGTAACGCCTATTATTCACCAATGCTTATATCGATAAGCAATGTCTATTATATGCACGCACATCTAGAGGCAACAGTTCTAGAAGTTGTTTGATTGCAATCGCAACAAATTATTTTCAGGGCAAAAAACATTACGAAGTATACATAGAGCATAACATTTCTTGGGTCGCCGTGAAAAGATAATTGCTTAAACGTTAATCATGACCTCAAATTAAAATTTGTCATTGTGGAAATAAGACGGGTTCAAGAGAATTGAATTTTTTTCATGCGAAGCCTTTAACGCATCTTCCTGAAAGAAATTCTGGGATGGATAGTTTAATTATGCAATCAAACTATTAGGGATTTATTACAACATGGAAAAAGTTAAAAGTAACACAAAACGGTTATACTAGTAGCAGAATACTCCTATCATTTTTTATAAGGCTCTACACTTTAACACCTCCGCTGCAAACATTAACTTTCTAGATTTGAATGCCTTTTTCTGGACCTAATTAAAAGAAATGTAAGAATAATATTTTCTGATTTTGTTGCATATTTGATACCATTTTAATTTGACTTAAAAATGCTTATTTGAAAGGATAACGTGAAAGTAGTTGCTACAGATCCCAATATAAATCTCACTAATTCCCTGGGGACAGCGGAAGTTTTGTTGATGCTGAGGCCTTCTCACATAATATGCATTGAGCAAATAATGAGAATGCTAATCTCAATATACTTCTACGAGTATTTTCGATTCTAAATCTAAGTGTGATTCTGAGCAGTTTAACGAGTATTTATAAATCGTAAATGAAAACAGTGCGAATAGTGCGGTAATCCAACGTTGATGCAGAGGATTAACGAAGGTTTTTGAGCACGAAGGATAAAAATTATATTGCATGATTGCAGACACAGGAGATGAGTGACATAGCTTAGCAAAATATCTGTTAAGTGGAACGAGAGAAGTCATTATCCGTAAACGATGAAGCCAGTTTTGAAATCGTTGGATTTAATACATTAGGCTCCACGTGTTAGTAAGATTACAGTATTTTGCGTTGGAAATCATGGCACACTGCAGAAATTTAACAATGAAAACAAAAAATTCTGCGAGAATATATCAGATAATACTTAGCAAATGGTTGAGGCTTTCCTGGTAAAATTATTTTTAAACTATTTTATTTTTTTTGAGACTTCGATTTTGAGAGTTCTTCGCTTTTCATAATTGACTGCCCATACTATTTGAAATGCTTATTTATAACCACGCTTAGTCATACAATTAAATATCATAAGTGGCTATCGTGTTAATGGATGGCATCTAACACACCTCAATATAACCTATGTACAACTTTTATCATTTGGAACTAAGATTGCTGGAAAATGTCAGTTTCTTATTGTACATATGCTAGGTTTAAAGCAGTTCTGCACAACGCAAAGCTTACTTCTAATACTTTTTATTTTACATTGCATTGCTTTGCTTTTCGTGCAATATGTTTTGGAGTGTGCACCGTGTTGTTTTACTCAACTCATATTGATGCCTTACGTGATTTCCGAGTTGGCGGCAGTTTGGTACGACTCTCCCACACTTTCATGTGTATGTTGATCCATACGGGGCTGTGCATAATTTTTTTTGTATAGAAATTAAGTAACCCATTATATCTGCTTTAATTTTACTTGCTTTTCAGAAACCTGTTTTGCCTTGGAAACAAACAGTTTTTAGTATTATGAAATAGACATTTATGTCTGTTGATCCACACATTAAATGACGAACCAGTTGCATAAATAATTTTTTTTATAGTTTGTGAAATGCTTTTTTACTACGGACCGCAGTTTTGGACCTTCATTAGTTCACTTTTTATATTCGTTTTTTCTTCCCTTGCCTTTCTTTCAAGGAATGTCTTAGCACTCACATTCGACGATTATTTACCGTCAACATAGTATATGTGTTACTTTACGTACATTCATATTAAACCACATCGCGCTTTTGGTTTATTATTTTATTGTTATTATTTATTTTGCTTTATTAGATCCTCATAAACAGTGCAATCGAATTTGCATAAGGTCTGATCTTAATGAGAATCAACCTTTGTAGAAAAAATGCTGGCGTGTTGTATCACTGATTACGAAAATAAAAAGGCATGGATCTGGATTTTATGTAGGTCCTCTGCCAGGCACTGATGCTGTCATGGCCAAACCAGAAATCTGACTTTGGGACAGTCTTCTGACATGCGATCTCTAATGTCGGCTAACTCCTGATGACTTCCACAAAGAGGCTTACATTTTTAAAAAAAGAACTAACTGAAGGGCGTGAAATTATAAATTAGCCAGCAACACTGCTAAAATCTCAATCTCAATGACAAATCGCTAAGCATATTATGAAGTTTGCATATTTTTACTCTAGGATTCATGGTTTCTTCCTTCTTTGTCAGTGAAGCAATTTGCCACAAGTATGATTAATGTATTTCCATTTGAAACTGCTGTGTTTTTGTAAACGCATTTCATTTCTTGAAATTATTTATCCGTTTAGTAATTATTGTGCAATTTTTGTTAGAATGGATGGAAAAGGCCTTTCAAAAGCCCTGATCGAAGAAAACGTGCAGCTAAAGCTTTATATTGATGAGCTTAACAAGGAATGTTTAGAATTGCAGGCTGCACTTTTCGAGGAAGCCAACAAAATGGTAGGTCACCTTTGATATAATGTATTTTTTTAAAGGCCCAAGATGCCTATGCTGCCAGACACACTGCTGTAAAACGTGCTGAGGAACTATCAAAGGAAAATGGGGTATGCTGCGTAATCTAATCAAAGATTGTGTACATATTTTTAAGTCTTTCTTTTCAATGCGTATTTCATCAGGCTAGCCCTGTTTCTTCATAAGGAATATTGTTTTTCTATTAGGTTTTGAAAAACGAAGTTCAGGCTCTTAAAAGGCTTCTCAGATTGCATCAAGAAGAGAGCGCTGATGCAATTGCTGTTTGCAGGTTAGCCCTTAACTAACAGATCATTAAGCAAATATTGCTCTATCTCTATCTTTCTATTTATAGCAACCTTAACACTCCATTAATTTGTGTTTGTCATTAAATTACTCATTCGAAATGTCACTTTGCACTTGTTGCGAATACAAAATAATTTGTAAACTTGGGTTAATGTCATATGTGAGCAAATCTTACATTATGGCTATTGATGTTTATTAAAACTGATTTGTCGATTTTGCAATTGCCTTTAAGCACACTGTAAAATTTTGAGCAGTAATTCCTTAGAAAACCAACGATGCTGGAGGAAAATAACCTAATAACAGCATTTTATTATTTTTAACTCTGTTTTATCAATTACAACATTACTTCCGGATGTGGAGTTTTCAACGCGCTTAGTATCTGGAAATTTTTCGAGCAAACTATTTACTAAATTGCATAAAATAAATGCAGTTATTTCACTGCATACATCTCAGTACTTTTTTGCTTTTTTTTCTAAAATTAGAAAAATTAGTTGATTGTGGGACGCATTTGGACTGAATATGAACCCAAAGTGGACACATTCGCAGTGTGTACCACAACTGTTTAATCACAAACAAACGTTTCTTATGTTGGTAGTGATGTCTTACTATTATAAAGAGTTGGTCAGCGTTAAAACATCTTTCTGCCTTTTTGAGATCTTTCAAAGACTTATAGTCATCGAGAAATATCTCGTAGCCAGGCTACAAGCCCCTATCCCATTGACTTTCTAAAAAATTGATTACCTACGCCCACATTAGATCGGTATCGGGGGTATCTTCAAGGTCAGAGGTGTTTTCTGAAGTAAATGGCAAGAGTGCTTCCTCACGACGTCTGAGTCTCCTTAGGAGTGCCACAACTAGCCTCCCACCGACAGGCGTCTCTGCAGGGGAGATGGACAAGGACAGATTCCTCTCCACGTCCACTTCCATAATCAATGTGACCTCACAGGAACCTGTCACTCGGAAGTACCTTCTTGAGGCACTTACGTCTGGTGTCTCTTGCGCCGACAGCATTGGGGACAAGCATTACCAGGTGAGTGGAATGCGCATTATATTTTGCATAAACATGTACCGACAATTTTACCATTATTTTTTCACTTTTCTCACTGTTTAGTCTCTGATAAACCAACACTAGGTCACTGCATCGGGAACTTGATGCTAATTTAATGCGAGTTGCCACTTCCGCTTATTGAAATCCCACCATTTACGAGTGTTCTGTTATGCACTTCGACGAGGCCTTCTTTCTGGTTACTTAAGCTAAACTCATTAGTGGACGGTATGATTATTTAAATTTTGGATGCTCTTAACCATTTTTTTGTTAAAAGTATGCTCTTCCAACAGACGACATGCCCAAGGGCTAAATTTAATGCCAATCACTTTTATATAAAAAATCACGACTTAGAAATTTTGTTTACGTTTATCGGGTTACTTGGCTATCACCAGCTTTCAGCAACTCATTTCACTTCTTTTGGGTTGTTAAATTGCGCAAAAAGTCTAAATCAAAAAGGTCCATTAAAAAAGTTATTTTGGTTGTCACGAAAATTATGGTTACATTGGCTGTGAGGTAACGTTCCACTGACCACAAGGTCGTTCATTTAACACTCACTTGAATCTTGGTTAAAGTACACTTTCGATCGAAGCAGATGAACTTTCATACCATCATAACTGTTTGCTTGTTTATTTGCCTTGTATCGTCGCTTGAAAAGTGCTTTTCCCATTAGTACTCATTTCAGACAACCTTATCACTGTCTTAACTCCTTCATATGTTTACACTCTTAATTTCCGAAACTGGACATTATGCTGACCTAGGATCTTGTGATGTTCACATCACGTCATGCAGCTGGCGTTGAAAAATGTGGTGGAGTCGTTTCAGCTGATTTCGTTCCGCGCTTTGCCGAGACACCAAATTGAATAGTAAATGGATCGGAAGAATGTTCAACCTTCTAATGATTAACCATGAGTTGGTACCACACCCTCACCGTATTTGTCCACTACTAAAGCACCGGGATACTTCAGTATATGCGCCTTCTAAATTTGCATCAGAACTATTCAATTTACTTGAGAGGAAATTCGGCAAAATGTCTGTTAATCTAGGCGACGAAATAGTTATTAGCGCGCTACAATAGGTCAGTAGTTCAACTTTGAAATGATAAGCATTGACTTGGAAACAAAGATGGCATTGAATCATTCCCACCATAAATTAGTGAATTCAAACTGGTCCGTTTTCATGGCCAAGTTTTGGAACAAGTAGGTGATGCAACGATGAAACCCATTCCTCAATTATCTAATCCAGGGACCATGACTTCAACATGTCGATCACTATGCGCAGTGTATCAGTGTAGCAACCGGTTTTTTTCCTATCCACCCAAAGCTATTGTTACAATGATTTGCCTTTTTTCAAGTTGTTTGCGCATTATATTTAAATACCTTTGCTGGTCGGTGCCTTCCATTCGCTTTTTGTGTACTACGAAAGACTTTTAAATGGCTTGCATGCCTTTCCAGTCAATAGTCACACGTGAATTCTAGTGCCAATCGCAGGTAGAAATCACAGCGTGTTCTAGTTTCCAAAGTCTTTAAACTACTACAAGGACTAAATGGTTTTGAGAGTTTGTCTGGAGAGAGTAATTTTTAAACTAGAAATGTTTGGTGTGGATGGTTATCTGACACCCAAAATAAAGCTCCAGTCTAAGTGATTAACCTCGGCTATACTCTCTTGACATTACGTGTTTTTTTTGGAGTCAAAAAACGGTCATTTAAGAGTTAAACTGAACAGGCGCTTCCCTCATTACTGCCACTAATCATGGAGGGCATCCTTCGTTATCCAAGCCAGATTTGATGTTTGCTTGCTCCTTCACCTACACACATTAGTTGCCTTTTTTCTACATGCCTAGTAAATGCATGCTTTCTTGAAAACATAATTGCTGTATTAAATTTACAAATAACTAGTACAACCAAGTAGTTGGGCTGGCGAAGACCCGCGTCTTTAATCTACGTTGGTACTTAATGAGTTTTACGGTCCTACATTCCTACACCGCACTTTCTTAAACATTTTAAAAATTGAAGGCCTATTCTGTAGGCTTCGCTCTCACCTGCAGTTCATTTAACGTGTGAATATTTTGTTCGTGAAAGCTTAGTTCGTCTGACACCGTTTGAATGAATCGCACGTCTCCCTGGAATTAACCATGGATGAGACCTTACATCGAAGCAGTGGCTTGTCTAACGCGTTGGTTCATTAAATTGGTCATGTTTTAGTCCCATTGGTGTGTACTTTTAGTTACGCTTACTGCATTATTCCCCGTTGAAGGGCAGTGAAGGTGGCTGAACCTTTCAATATCCACTGCTTCCACATTTTCACTGTTTCTGGGTGCCTTCTCACAAAGTCCAGCTTGTGATTACGCAAACCGCCTAAAAATAGAAGCCACAACGCTGCTTTTGATCAGTCTCTTTATGTCATTTAAATGTAGCCTTTTTACTTCGCTTATGATCTGCACCACTTAGCCTAAACTGAATTGTGTGGCAACTAAATTTAGTTTTGGCAATCACCATGTCCAAGAACACTGTAATTTTTATACATAACGCTTCACTTCCGTGGCAATTTTTGACTGTAATATTTTCCTTTTTAATGACACCATGCAATAGCGTCAATTTAGCAATTAATTGTGAAGTATTGCTACAGCACCACCTTTGCCAACTGCAGTTGATATTTTGTGATGCTTGGAAAGTCTCCTTATTTTGTAGCAAGACATGCGGTTGTGCCTGCTCTCAAGAACTCGGCAATGTTAATAAGGAGTTTTTTTTGACGTAATTAGTAACTTTGGCAAATGCCGGCTGTTTCAGCATCACGTCATGTCACAAATTGTATTTACACGCCGTAAAGCTGCTATTGACTTATAGCACAGCCATCTGCGTAATGGTTTGGCTAAATATTCAACGTAACTGTTGACTTATCCAACTTTTTTCTCTGCTTGAAGTCACATTCCCCCGCATTAACGAGTCTGCATACAGACGAAAATAGTTGGATGAAATTTCTGTTGGGATATTGTGCATGTCCAATTGTCGTTTCCGTATTGATTACCAATGATGTATGTACGAGTTACTTTAAACCCTAATTGGACAAACAAAGTTATAGGTTGTACACCTCACAACAAACGCTATTGGCAAGGGACGCTGTGTTCAATAAGCCAACATATGACTCTACCACTTACAAGTGCAAGCATGGTTACAGTTCCTTCAATTTAATCTAGAAAATCGGTGTAAAGCAGTTGCTTTTACGAGTCCAGTAGCGAATTTAGTTAAAAATACAATAATTTTGAAAAAGTCTGCTACAAACAGTTGTAGTCAGCTATTGGTTATTTATGTATTTATTTTCATGAATAAGACATTTGTTTTTTTCTACCATCCGATATTCCCGTTAACCTGACATTGCAAACTGCCACTTTTTTATAGTTAATCTTATAAGTCTGCGAGTCGGCCATTTAGCTATGCTTCTATTGCTTACGTGAGAATTACGGTGAGGTTAAACATTCATTGGAGCAGCACTGTGTATCAAAGGTGCGATTCTTGCTCGCACACACGTCTCAACTTATGTTAATCAACTGTGCGAACGGGTTGCTGTGCAGGTCGCTGTGTCCTTCAAATATTAGCCCATACCTAAAGCGACATGTGTATGAAGGAAATTGAGTTAACTGGTTCAATCCAAATCCACTCAAATACTTTCGTTTAGAACAGCTTAAAATGCTCGTGTTGGCTCACCCTTGCCAAATGTGCAGTACTGTAGGGGATGAGTTGATGCGCATTGCGATTTCAGTGCCTCTTTCTCGATCAACGTGGTTGCTCACGTGAGTCTCGTGACTTCGAAACACCAGAGGAGCACCCACTCTCAACTTAATTGTGTGGAGAACCTTCGGAACGTGAACTTTGCCCGATTGGCTACACTGAAATTTGGTCTTTAAGAGAGCATGGACAAAAAAGCACACTCGTCAGAAGCCTTTTAGTCGCATAAGTGAACGTACTTTTCACATGATGAAGGGGCCATGTGAAACGACCTCAAGAATCGCTCTTACCCATGCATATGTGTAAAAATGCATTTTCACTTGTATTTCGAAGTTAAGTCATTGCTTCATTGCAGTGATATGAATTTAAAGTAGGACCGATCCTACTCGGCCACACTCCGAATTGCCTCAAACTCTTTCTGAGTGCTGTCTCAGTGCGTAAACGGTCTTCGGCGTTTCTTTGTGTCAGCGATCAGTTGAACGGCCACAGAACTGTCTCCTGCACGTCTGAAATTGAAGAAACCCCACGCTATAAGTTGACATGCTCTCTCCCACGGGCCATGCCTACGTAAAAGTAGGGATTATGTCTTGTCCAGCACAATGTCAATTACGTCCTCTGCGGGGTTCTTCACCAAATCATCTCACCCGCTGTGGCACAAGAATTAAATTCCAGGTTTTCGCGTAAATGCTTCCTTCACTTGTGAAGTACTTTCATGCAAGAAATACTCCCAGCACATTAACGATCCCTCTCGCAAAGCTGCCTATATTACGATATGGTCCCTTGAACAACTCGATTCACTAATAAATTACGACGAAAACAATGCTTGATAATATGTGTAGGCTGATGCTTTAAAACATTGAGGCATGCGCTATGAAAAATCAGAGTATTAAAAATTAACAGTTTCGTCCAAAATCAGGTTAGGCGCTGCCAGTTACAAGATGCATCCTTTACTGGTGTATATTTGTATTAAAGAACCCCCACTGGAAGATTTAGTTTACTTTTTTTAAAAATGCTGAGTTCGTCAAAGTCCTTTTTCACCTGCACTCCAAACGAGACATGCTTGTGCATGTCACTTACAACCGCGAACTAGGTCCAAGTCGATAGGCAGAGTCGTAAACAACGTGTGCGCTGCGAGACCTCTCCGAGTGATGTGTTCAGCGTTTGCAGATTTACGTGCGCTGCATGTGGTCGTAGTTTAGCCCGAAGAGACACCTTTTCATGGCTTTTGGTCGATGCAGAGCTGGACTAGGCAAGTCTTTTGTGCTATTTTTCCAAGGCTCTCAGAGAACGTCGTGGATATTCTTACTCAAACCATCTTACCTTCAGTAATATTCTTCTAACCACTTTCCTTTGACTCGTGTAACGTTAAAATTGCAATGCAGACATCACTAGTGTGGTTGAACATGACCTTTTGTAAATAATATTCGGGTATTTTTTCTTCTTTGTGTCCCCTATAACTTATCTACGTAAAGATTTCTGCTATTAAACATTTGAAAAATCACATATTAAGAACTTCGTACATACTAAATGATCATAAAACGTGTGAATTTGAGGTAATTGTTTCCTTGGTTGTGACTAAACCATCTGAGATCTCACACCAGTCACTGTAATTAAAACGAGGAAATGTGCTACCTTCATTTAAATAACCAACTTCTGGTGACCAGTCAACCCCGAAATATCTTGATTGGTCTGTGCATTGCTAATAGGTGCTGGTGAGTCTGGTGTGGGTAGGTCTAGCTTACACCTCAGCCGCGTCGCAATAAGTCCACCAAGGAATCAAGGTGTAGTGATTTTGTCTAAGAATCTATCATCACTGCCTCTTTGGAGGAAAATTTCACTTTAACTAGTACCATTGCGTAGAAACTGGTCAAAATTCCTGAATGGTTATATTGGCAAATGTAAGAGATCTCAGCTATCGGAAATGTCTGTGGGCGTGGCATTTTTGCTCCACGATTATCAGCCCTGTAACTAGACTAAAGTTCTGCGATTCACACCTCCCGAACCGCATAAAATGAGCCGTTAGTGCTTATATTTGGCCCTGTTTAGTGGCCGAAAATTTGGTTGACTGGGTTTGTCTTTTCTGGGATCTTGGTCGAATTTTAGTCTTAATTTATCCAGCTTCCAATCATCTATTCAACCAGTATAGACTTTGAAGTGGAATAGACTCCATTTTTGAGATTCTCCATCTTTAATCAACTAAAATCAAATGATAACGATGACGTATTTACTCGTATTCGTTCAATTGCTATTTCACTGTCTTCCCATAAGACAGTATAAACTATCAACTGCTCAGTCAACATAACCGCTATCGAGCTACTCAGCCAATCACCGTGTTATTGATAAGGTGTGAACTTCAGCTGTGATTACGACGGTTACAAATCGCCTTAGAACCTTGATTTACCGCACTGTCGTATGACAATGATCACGTGTTCCTCTTGCCTACCTTCAAGTTGTGGTCTACACACAGCAAGTGCTAGGTCAGCGGTTCTACGAAGTAAATTTTATGGTAGACGATGAAAGTATCTGCACTGGTGCTTTCGAGCTGCAATTCGACTAACATTTAGTTGTGTTTTATTTTACGTGCGATTGAATCATGCACGCTATCAGTTAGGTGATAACTGACTTTTCAGTCTCGCCAACAGATGTTTTGCAAACCTAAAAAACTGCACGCAAACCCCAGGGGACTATTGTCGCTTATACACTATCTGTGGTATCTGACCTTTCCATTACATAAACACTGAGACGTTTTTATGCATCATAAAACTTGATGGATATTGTCTTGTCGCGACACTCGCCATTAACGGTGTGTCCACGAATAATCGAGAACGGTTATAAGCAGCCAAATCACGTCTCGATTGAGTGCTCCTTACCTTACGGCAAATCACTTCCAATTTAGCCAGCGTCTCTGAGGCGTATGCACGCAATTTTTCAATATTCATATGCTTCTGACGCTGTGATAAAAATCAAATTTAACTCAAGGCTCTTTACACTGGAACTTCTAGATTCGGAAGGGTGCGTTGTATATTCTGAAATATATTTGATCGTTCATACATGCACCGTTTTGATTCAAAACGCTCATCCAACTTCCTGATGTCCTTAATGTTTTCCCGTTTCATTAAGAATAGTATTAACCATTGAAACCCCTCTTATTTCGATACTTCACTGAATGTCAATGCGCATAAACCAGGTATTTAGCCAGGAAGTTATTTGGGGTGTGGAATATAACGTAAAACTCGTTTTTCGGGGAGGCAGAAACTTTATTTAGTCAAAATAATTTTTCGCCGACTTTTTGCCGTCGTCGTAACAATTTCACGAATTTGAGCTCTCAATGTGTTTGTTTGTTATCACCTGAGATCTGAACCGCGTCCTGCCTCGGGTATCGGTTTTAGTAAAACGCTAATCCCTCAAAAATGCTTGGTGCAAGTTCAGGATTAAACGCGACCACAGTACTACTTTCTAAGCAAATTTTAGTAGCTTCCATGGGTCACTAAACTTGTGTGAGACATTGCAGACTTGGTGAAATACGATTCCTTTGGGACTTGCCAGGAGTGAAACGTTTTTTTCTGGGGTTCCTAATCCCCTTTGACAAAAGCCACTTTATTTGAAAGCGTCATTCCCTGGGATCAGCTAATAATACACCACATAATTTAGTTCCCCCAAATTTATTTTGGTTTAATCGCTATCTACTACAATAGGTGGATCAGCACACTGAAGGACCTACAGAACACAGTTTTTAAGTCAAAGTCTAACGCCTTCATTCTGTGAAGCATTTAACACCGCATACCTCACATTTCTCTTTGTAAGAGTTAATGGGATATCTTACCTTTAGCGAAAGTTATAAAAAATTGTCAAAACTATCAGTCTAAATTCGACCCTGGGTAAATCCGCAATAACCTTCTAAAGTAAGCTGCGAGCAGCGTCTATCAAATACAAGAGAAACACGAGCCCACATTGACAGACGTCTTTCACTCTACTCACAACGTTCCCCTTTGTGGGAACCAAACTCACTGCCTTAACAGGCCATGATTGTTGAAATTCCTTCCAGTTTATTCTTGTCCCAATAAGCCATACCAGTGTCCTGTTTGTCAAAACGTCCACACGTTCACTTACCTCTGCTCATTTTCTGGGGTCGAACTCGAATTCTTCAAATGCCACTAAAACCACTTCAAGTGACTTGTGTAAATGGCCATAAACAGCTAAATTTCAGAAATTGAGGCGTCTGCGCCTTAGAAAATTTACATTGATTGCATTAAGAAGTCCTGAGTGGCAGGTATTTCCAATTGCGATCTCCGGTTAGATGTTAATATTTGGGAAGCAATTTTGGCTCAAAATAAGCTCCAGATACTAATTTAAAAGAGATTAATCGGCGACTTCCTGATCGAGAGTGAAATACGCCAAAGGGTTAGGGCTAGCTGTTGATTGATTCGTAATGAGTGTGTGTATGTTGCACTTCACGATACCCTATCGAAGGTAATCAACTCCTGGCGCAAGGACCTCCTCACATGTGACATTCTTAAATAGGCCTTTTTTTTACAACGCTACGATCGTTTACCGGCATGATCTCGAGTCTGTTCAGGGAAATTATCCTTTCGTCATTATGTTCCACATCTTTTCTTTGTTACTACTCCTGCTGATTTACCATGGGACCTAAATTATTCCGACCAAGCCACCCCGTCAATTGTAATGACAATTAATCTGGAGTAGTCATCCCCAACGAATCATTTCTCAGGGTCACGCTTAATGCTTATAATGGCAAATTTTAATACTTTGTTGCTCCTTGGTAAAATGGTATGCGGATGTTTATGAGGGGCTGGTAATAAATTGTTTAGCGACTCGTCATAGCTGGTGAGTCTGGTGTTTTTCGATTCCAGACGGAAACTCAAGTCTGCGATCTTGCACTTGCTTAGCGCATACACGATGTCGGAGAGCCAATGAAGTAAGCAAATAACACTTTGCGGGGTCTAGAATGTTCATCACAAAAAAGTCAGATCAAAATGAAAATTGTAACTAGTAAATCCCAGATATTTAGGATAAATTTGACTGCTAGAGACGAATATGTGGCACTTACAAGTCTCACAATTGTTTTCTACATACGGAGGCTTTTAAAACAGCCCTAGATCATTTCCAGGCGAAAAACCGAAGGATCATAATTAGGGCGTTGCTTACGTCTAAAAAGTTCTAAAATTGTTTGGTCTGGATAACCACTACATTTTCGGCTGTCTAAGAAGTTAATTCAAAACTTTGATATTTATGGGATTAAAATTTACCCTTGGAATTTTAAAACATCAAACTCATTTACACCGACTAATTTCTGCACACCAAATTTCACCACACGTGATGTATTTTTTTTAACTTTGAGGAAGTACACATTTCCCTAATTGTCTGCTCCTTCGTTCAATTATTCAGTCTTTTCTTGTGCTATACAACGGAGAACCACGAACCTTTTGTGTTTCTAAAAACCTGAGGTTCGAATATGTAACAAGAGCTGGTATAAATCTTCAAAGCGCATATATATCCTTGCTTCCTTTAGGTGTGGTCTGTGTTATTTACGGCGCTGTTGTGTATGCATTTGTTCAAATTTCAGGAATTTATCGACTGGGTGGACGGTGGATGTTACATAAACTGGTGCGACAATGCATCACTTCGAGGTGCTAAAAGGCAATCAATCGGTGTGACCTTTGCCGGCCTCCAGTCTAGACAGCGCACAGAGTCTGACGTGGGGGACATAACGCTGCCCTCGCCACCGCAAGCCTCCTCACCCCCCGGCACCACATTCCTTCCCCCTCCTCCTCCCTCCCCCAAGGAGCAGGCATTCTTCTGGCGAGTAGTCGACGAAGATGTCACCCCGGCACTGGACTTTGCCGACTCGGCCATCTCCAAGTCACTCTGGATATCGCTCAGTCATCTTGGAGTCGACATGGAGCCCTTATCCGCCTCGGACACACCCCTCGATGAATGCTGTCCGCTTGTGCCAAGTCACAATGTCAAATTCAGTCTCAAACTCCTTGTAAGATTTGTGTAGACCTTGCTTCAAATATGTTGTTTGTCCCAACCCAGTGCATGATTTTAATTGCCGTTTAGAACTAGGGTTTGGCTTAAAACTGCCTATGCGGTTGCTCTGACAGGTTGCTCTCCTTCGTGAATGTAAAGGATTGCCAGGATCACCGCCATCATCAGCTAACATTGAGGTTTATCGAAGTTCTGATCGTAAATGTAATAATCCAAGATTGAAGCTCAATGACCGCCTACGACACCAACTAGTCCCCTTGGTCAGGTGTCACACCAACTTGAAAAAAAGTTCGCCAGTTGCATTGCGATTACACATGTGTGTGTGTCTGTGGTTTGATGCACAGTAATTTTTACGGCACTTCATTAGGAGGTACCGTAGGAGAAACCAAGGAGATTACGTTCCTTTTTAGCTGAATGTTTTACAGTTTGCCACCTTTTTGAATCACTAATTCGGTAGCTAAAAGCTCCCTTTAAAAGACCTCGCTAGTAGAAACACAAGCCCAAGCTTAGGTACATGCAGTTACACGATCATACATTCAACCCCCACAACATACTTTATCACTCAGCGCAAATCAGTGCAAAAGGGTGGTCCGTGCACTTTTCTTCATCCTTCCTGCACAGTAGGGTCTTGAATTCGTCACGAAATGGGTTAATGGCGTCAGCACCACATGTCCGTTGATTCCTCCTTCAAAGGGCAGAGCTACTGACAATCAGAGAGCTCGTTGAGGATCTTACCAACGGTCCAATCGGTAAACCGGCTAAGAGGCCTGCTTAAACTCAGTTATAAGAGAACAGCTTAGTAAAGGAAACATAGGCCCCTTGTTAAAACTCTCTTTGGACACCCCAAATTTTGAGACTTGGTTTTAGGCGTAGGCGGTTCCACCCTTCAGCTTTTTTCCTTTCGCTTCATTGCTAGGAAGCAGGGAGCACTTTGACACGTTGAGTTTGAATGTGTCGACACGTTTCGGATCGTACTGTTTCGTCAGACACATTGCATCATGTTTGTTTTCAAACAGGTGTGTGTGTGTGTGTGATCTAGTAGCAGCAGAATAATAATGCTTTAATCTGTCGGCAAAGATTTGGTTGGAAGACTAACCCCTCAGTTTTGCCAGCACACTGACCCTGTTTGATGTTGACGAGCGGTGGAAAGTTTTGCAATGAGACGCGTGAACGAAGAATCGCACTGACTTGGGTTAGCGGTGCCGGCGCCAATGAAATCAACTCCTTCAATTTTGCAGAATACTCTAACTGAACTTATTAACATAGCACCATGTTAGCTAAGTGAGAAATTTTGTTAACATAGTTACTCATATCCAGACTGAAATTCTTCTCCTTAAAGATTTTTTTTGGAATTTAAGACACGCAAAATTTGCACGACTTTTGGTTCTCTCAGGGCTCTATATACCGCAGTTGCTTCGAGTGTAATGTTCTAAAAATCATGGTAAATATTATAGAGCATCTAGAAATACTATCAAGTTTGCCAGCACAAAATTTATGGTTCCCATCCAAGCCCTCCGCGATTGTTTTTTTTAAGTTTTCATTGGTGTCTGACCAATCAATCAACTGAAGCCACCACGACTTACCAATCGCGTCCTGTCTTAAGTAAGGGGCGTCTTAACTTCAGATATGTCTGACAAGTTTGTGGGTAATAAATCGAACTTCTCTCTGCATACATTTAAAGCAGTACTTATATTTCCCCCAGAATTTTACCGTACGTGCTTGATTTCTCTTCAAGCACGCCAGTATTATTATAGTTGAAAAAAATCTTCCTGGAAAAACTCATTAAACTTGTTTTAAATTGCACGCGGGCCGGCCATTTGCACACTTTATAATGCACTGCACACGTGGTAGTTACCTGCTGCAGGATCTAATGTAAACAGGACCAGCCAAGCCGCACGATTTATTGTTGTGTAATTATTGATGTGCGCGCCCTTGCGTTCTCATGCAATGTGGTGACCTTTGTCTACTAATACGTGTACGATAGTCTTCGCGAGTTTTGGCTGAATCCGCTGACACCGGTGAACGTTGTCGGCAACAAGACCGCCTTCTTTGTGCGGTAACAATTTTACTTTCTCTTTGAGTGTGCTTCAGGAAATAGCCATCAAGTCAAACCAGACTGCATGTGAAACAGCTGATGTGCAGGTAAATCAACTGATTGCTTGGAACTCGGGTGTCGATAACTGGGACTTGTTAAAAGCCAATTCTGGGAAAGGAGACAGGTTTGGTGGTCTACGAACCATGCTTTTTATGAAAACTTGACGGACTCACATCAGATTTCAAAGTTCGCCGCTATCCTTCCCCTTTCCTCATTGTTTTTCGACTCCTAGGTAGTGCACAATGACGGATCGACTACACGGGAGTGTTACAACATATCAGCTTATGCACGTCAACGGATTGCCGCGGTGGCTGACCTGTTCCAGTACCTCACGCTTATTCGACGAGGTCTGACAGGAACCCCCACCACTCCAACCAACCAGTCCCCTTCGAACTCCCTCAAGCTCGGGTCGAGAACAAGTTCGACTTCGGACCCTGTAATTGATCAAACACGCCGGCACCAGTTTGAGAACGTTCAACGACGCCGCCTGGCTGTTACATTATCTCGCCTCGGCTATGGTCTGCCTCTTATGGAGTAACGGGAACTGTAAATAACTGTAATTGTGCAGTCTTCCATGTCCACCACGACCCAACGCGGTGGTGACTTAGTCTTTCATTCTGCCTTTTTACAAAAGACCAAGGATATTTGTTTAGCTATATCGATTAGGTGAAGAAACAGTCTCAATGAGCATTTTTATTACTTCGATTTTTGTCTGTGTGTAAACAATTTAAGTAAAAGCAACGAACTTTCAACCAACCGGATGCTCTGCCTCGATAGGATTTTAAATTTGCTGGTTTAACTCAGCTTAATCATCCCAGTTAAGCATTCAACTTACTAAAAGCGACTTATATTTGAGTTGTAAATTAGACTTGCATGATTAATTTTGCTGTTACTGTATGATTACGCTAAGTCAACTGCCCCATGTGCAGACTATGTTTGTCCTAATATGACGCAGCAAGTCTAAAACCAAAAGCATTGCTATATACAAGTTATACAAACTTGTAATTTTGTTAAAACAGTTAACTAGTGATTAGTTCTGCAAGCAGTCATACGTATAGGTCTGATGGACACAAGAAGTATAAGTCATTAAGTAAATAAAAATGATTTAAAAGGAGGGAAGTGGAAATGTTTTCCGTTTTCCGAATCCCACAATTTGGTTGAATTACCTGGCCAGAAACAATATTTTAGTTAATATCTGATTTAGAAAATACCTCGAAAATAGTGTTCAATAGTGAGGAATAGTGAGATTAATGTGAGCTGAATTGTTGAAAATTCCATCATGAGGAAACTAATGATGGTAAATTAAGGTTAAGTGACAGTTTGGGCACTTTTGCGTAAATACAATCGAAAACTAATGTTAACACCAAGAGCGCTATATGGCCTTGGTATAGAAGTTAAAAAAAGTTATTTAAATAAATTCGTTCAAAGTATTAGATTGACATTCTCGAAAACCTTGCTTAAAAATGCTAATTTCAGATGCCATGGTGGTATGGTGCATTACGACTAGCAAAACAGATGCAGAGGGTCGAATGCGAAATTAAATAGATTTACCACAGCGATCCCCAGCCAGTATTTGGTGAAAATGGTAATATTTGCCAATTTTCACAAACACTAACTCCTACCCACGCACTTTACTATCTTGAACATATTAACGTGTATGGTAACGAGTCGGGTTCCCTTGTTTACTTTGCCTTCATTGAGCCCAACTAAGGCCCCAGTTCCTCATGGGGGTTTCAAAATCATCTTCACCTTTTTGGGTGGTCTTCGAAGTAAAAAATAGAAAATAATTGCCAAACATAATTAATTGAATTGTTATATACTTTCACTCTCCCATTTCGTGTCTGACTACTTCTAACCGTTAGATTATTAATTCAAAAGTAGGATACGCAAGTGCTCGGAAGGATCAAAGTGTCCAAATGTGACTACTATACAGGTGTTTAAGTTAATTCGGTGATTTGACGTCGTTGCAATGTAACAAAGAGCAGGTTTATCCGAGCTACGAACAGTTAGTTTAGATCCTTTGTTTTAATTCACACAGATCTGTCAGTATAATACAATAAAATCGTGCTCAAAGATAAAAAAAAATCAAATACATGCTTGAAACTATAAGTAATGAGAGTAAATTTAAGAATAAATTTATAAAGTAAATATTGTCATAATTATTGACCCAAATATGTATAGATAAGCGGTTGTCGTAATGAAAATAGAAAATTTATTTAAAGCTTATATGAATGGTTGGACAAATGCAAAGGTGATTAATTTCAATTAACAACTAATATTGATAGCTAAAATTATAAGAAAACAGGGGATCTTACCCATGTGGTTGTCATCAGTTTCATGCTCTCAGTTTCTCGTTTTCGTAGTTAACAATAGTAGTGAATAATATTCACTAGGCTTGTCGAAAAATTATGTGGTATCGGCAAAACACATTTAATTGTTGTTGATTCATTTACACGTCAATTTCCTTTTGAGCAAAAGTGCATTCACCATCAAGTAATAGTGACACTTTTTCTAAGACGGATTTAGATCAGTTGTGATTCGCTGTTTCTATTATTAATTAATTTTTATTATTAAACGGAATGAACTGTATTTTAATAAACTTCTGGCTAAGTGCTTATCCTTCGTGCTAAAATTAAAAACACAATGATTGCTATCTTTTTAGAATGACAGTCGTAGTTCTGATCATATATAATTGCATGGTCTCGAAACATTTAGAAAAATTATTATTGTGAATCGTGGTAAGTGTATTTTAAGAAAGTGTGATCTAAATCACTACAAGAAGAATGCGTTCGTTAAAATCCTTATTAATATTAGGAAATACGTGATCTAATTATCTATTTAAGTATACTGTTCAATATTTATAAACCTTATTTCAATAAGAAAATTGATATTAATTTTGACACTGTCGAACGCAAAATGCACACACAAACACACAGCAAGCAGTGAACCATTTGCCACATTTTTGACGATATTGTTAATGACGTTAATGTTTAGGGTTAAAAAGTTGAGATTATTTTAGTTAATTCACGCACGCTTGCTTATATCCTGGAGCTAACGCCTTGTAATTAGCCAATCGCGAAAGGGTGCGGATAATTCTGTGTAGTATCTGTGTTATGGCGTGCTCCTTAAGAGAACGCAAAATTGGTACGTCACACTTGCCTTCGTTGTGATATTAAATTCCTATTCCTTCTTTTAATAGTAATATTAATTACTTGTAGTATTTCATTTACAATGCACTCTAATATATGCTCAAAGCTTGTGACTTTGATAAGTTAGAATACATGTTTCTTATCTGCTCTACAAAGTGCACACTTTAGTCCCCCTAGAAATGAATATTTGTAACTTTTATACTGAAAACGCGTTTTAGAAGTGGACTGCCTTTTTACCATAGAAAATAACATGGTCGTGAAAAACGTGTGTATCATTTCAAATGTAATTATTTGGGCGATTGCTGCATTGTATTAACTTCTGTGTTAGCCATACTTGAACATCGGTATACCACAGCATCAATTATCAATGTGCTTTTTGTTGCTGGTCGGTAGATATACTGAAATACCCTGGATTAGAAACCATTGAAAAATTTATAACAAAGTATTTAGTTAACATCTAAAACCATTTAAATTATACATCTTGTCTTTCATTCTGACTGGTCGTTTATTTTTAGTTTAAATGTATTTTAAAAACATACTGAAGTGTTTTATTTTTTGCGTACAGTGTATCATGGTCGAGCTTAATCATGTCGGCTCTTTTGTCCCGATTACTGTCGTTGTATTGCTTAATCTAACTTTTGAATTCTAATGTTTACGTGAGTGATTATTGATTGTTTTTGTCATTCATTAATCTATATTGACCGATGTGGAAGCATTAGTATCGAAGAAATGTGTGTAAGGTTTCTTAATTTTCCAACAACAGGCTTCATTGGGAGTTCTTCTTTTAGTCACGTCATCTGGAAGTATGCTTGAAATCGTTTCATTCACCGTCTAAACAAATAATTAAAATAATAGTTAGTAAACTATTTCGTCCAAGCTGTGTCCCCTGGATCTCAATTTGAGTTTTCGGTTCTCATTTAATTGCATTTTGATTAAAATCCATGACAGCGGTTTTTTAAATTTTTTTGATGAATTTGGTGTCTGCCCCAAACCTGAAGGGCCAACATGTTTCATCTTGGAAGTTATTGTGGCAGTAACGGTATTGTCGTTTTTTGCCTTATTTTTAGAGGCTTTGAAATGCATGCTAAATTTCAATACTGCAGAAACCAAAGGTGATGAACCTCAGTGGAAGGTAAACAGTATCGTCAATATCATGCCTTCTCAAATTTTATAGCTTTTGATATATGATCGAATCGGACAGGATATAATTGCGCCTTTATTTTCCGTAAAAGATCTTCGTTCCCTCGGCGTAACGCTTCATTTGTATGCTCTCTTTCGTTATGATTTACCCTCAATTCAGACTTCTTGACGTTAAACGAGAACCTATACCAGATGTCCCGGCAGTTTATTTTGTTTATCCATCGAAAGAAAACGTCAGGCGTATTTGTCAGGTTTGTTTTCTGCCCCCCTAACCCATGCCTAGGACATCGAAGCAGATCTCTACTCGTTTTACTACCTCAATTTTATCTGTCCTATCTCACGGGAGAATCTCGAGATTCTCGCAGAAACCGCGGTGGCGGAGGATTGCATACAACGCATAAAGAAGGTTTATGATCAGTACACAAAATTTGTTTGCTTGGAGGATGATTTGTTCGTCCTTAACGAGCTTCCATGCAATCAAGAGGGGACTTTCTTTGGTAAATATTATCACTTTAACCCAATGGTTAATTTTTAAATTTTCTGAGTTCCTAATTTTCCCCTCCCAGCCCTCAATAAGACGTCATGCACAGAAGAGGATATCGTAAAGACAACTAGTTTCATTGTGGACGGCCTCTACTCGGTTTTTGCAACGCTTGGTTCAATTCCAATAATCCGATGCTCTCGGTTTAACGCGGCAGAAGCGGTGGCAAAAGATTTGGACGCCAGGTTCCGTGACAGTCTTCGGGACGCCAGAAACACCCTCTTTTCGGGGAGGGATCATCGCAGTTTCGGAGAACAAAATGGAAAGAGTGCCACCTTAGTTCCATTCTCGTTCCAACGTCCATTGCTAATTATACTGGACAGAGGCATAGATATGGCTACTCCCTTGCATCATCCTTGGACTTACCAAAGTCTACTTCACGATCTTGTGGTGAGTATTTTAATCCTTGTTTTGCGAGTACTGACCTTACCTCGTTGCATCACCGGAATGTTTCCTTCCTCTTTTTTGACTTTGTACTTTCAAAGCACACGTTTTTTTTAAAAAAAATTATTAAGTCAGTGAAATTGATTAGATTTAGTGCATGCTTTCTCGTTTTAGAGCGCAAACAACTTGTGCACTCTATTCGTATTCGTGCCTTTAGGGTATACATTTGAACCACGTGGAAATGCCCGCCCAGCCCTCGGGCGATGTACCTGATCCTCGTCAGTCGAAGATGAAGCGCTACGACCTGTCTGCGGCTTCTGACCGCCTCTGGCGAGCCCACCGCCACTCCCCGTTCGCAGAGGTCGCTGGCGCGCTCCAGGAGGAACTCAGTGTCCTGCAGGACCGTGAAAAGAATATTGGCGCGCTGAAGGCCTCAGTAACTGACGGGCAGTCTTTTGGCAATGGACTCGCAGCTTCCGGCACTGATGCCACATCTGCTCTGACAAGCACCATCAAGTTAGTCACTGTAATTTTTACAAAAAGTAGAAATCTAAAGTAGCTGTGAAGGTAGTCTCATTCATCCACTAAATCGACTTCGGCAAGAACTCCAAGACTGATCACTGGGCGCCCACTGTGCACTCATGCTGTTTTATTTTCAGCACTCTACCCCAGTTGATGGAACAGAAACGACGTTTGGACATGCACATGCACATCGCGACGTCACTGGCTAAGGAGATCAAAAACCGCCAATTGGACTTGTTGAATGACGTTGAAGAAAAGCTGATTACTCTGCAGTCACTCCAGGTAATCCAATTCGTGAACATTCAATCGGGCTGTAACGCGTGAGATTTGTAGAACTCTCACTATGTACATGTCGTTGTTGTGTGACTGCGGAATGCTTACTTGTTTAGCGGGTGTTATTTCAGCCGAAAAATACCTTAGCCTTCGTCTGAGCGCATCCCTTAGGGTGCTGTAATGCCATTTAAAGTGGACAGTTTTCCTCTGTGTAAATTAACTAGATTATGGTCATAGTTTGGCACTCCCTCATCCAAACTGGTGTTGCCACTTTCTGTAATGGTGGGAATTTCGCTTCCAGGGATCTGCAAATAACGTGATTTTGAAAACGAAAGCAGGCACATCTGCTCAGTACAGTGTCCGATTCGGTGGGTATTAGCCATTGTGTCACGTCAGACAAGCTACGGTTTCCCTTGATTCGACAAACGCGCGAGTTCTCTTCTTTGCTTTTCTCTAGGAGCATTCGTTACCAGAGTTGATGAAGATGAGCTGTTTCTCGGGGGAGGACAAACTGCGCCTTCTGTTGATTGCTGCGCTCTCCTGCGGTGCGGCGTCCGCTGCGGCCTCTGGCGGAGGTGTAGGCGGCGGTAGCAGCGGAGTCGGCGGTGGTGGTGGGGCCAGCAGCAGCAGCAGTTTGGTTACCTTCAGTCTCTCCAACACTGACCTTGACCGATTCGAAGAACAACTTAAAAGTGCTCACCCCGACTTGGACACCTCCGCGATACGCTATGTACACCAACTCAGGTGGGTAATTCTACCGTGCAGTCATCATTTTTTTTCTTATTGGCTTATCCGATGACATTAACGCCCAGCTTATCAGTGAAGTTATTTGGGGTGTTTACTTTAAATTAAGAATGTGCGAAATCGAAATCACGCTTATTGTAAGTCCTGGTGAATTCGATGTGCTAACCTTCTTATTGGTTTTTCTAGTAAAAATACTGAAGCAGTGTCAACATTTGGCATAATATATACTACCATATATTGGATATTTCTGCAAGCTTTCACGGTGTCTTTTTTTCTATTTTACGTTATCGTGGGTTTAGGTAATCCAGGTAGTGTGCACGTTAACTTTTCGTTGCTTTCTTACTCGGTTCTAAACAGACGAATTTCGAGGTTGTCTCAGGCGGGTTCTTCGAGTTCTGTGGACGCGAGTAAAAGCAGCACCGGTCGGGCCATGCTAAACAAACTCGTCTCGCATGGCTCGGCCATGTTTATGGAGGGTATGCGTGTGCTTTCCGGTCGGAAGTCGGTAAGCTCCTGTGTGATTTTACTCAGTTCGATGCATTTTACAAATTTCTACCCAGACTCTTGACAATTCCGTCTTTTAGTACCTTCCTTTTACCCAAATCGTCTCACAGTTGGTTGAAAACAAGACCGATGCGGATGACTACAGCTACTTTGATCCTAAGCTTCAGAAGAGGGGAGTGTCGTAAGTTACCTTGCCATTTTCAACTATTGCTAAATGTCGATCACTAGATTTCATAACTGTTCTGAATTGGTGCTGTTATAATGGCTAGAAGTAAAAAGTTGTTTCTATACCGAATAAGTGTTTGTAGCAACGATTTCTTGGCAACTCACATCTCAATGTTATGTAGCCAGATCTCCATGTCGTTGTCAGGCTTTGCACTTGCTTCCCTCCTTTCAATTGAGCGAGTCTCGGCACCTTGTTGGAATTCATTTGACGTGTCTTGGCGATTTTCTGTTACGTCAATTGTTGAAACTGCTCCATGAACCGGTCTTGGGGAAATTTTGATTGATAGGCGATTTCATCGCCTACCTTGGTGTACCATTAAGGCTAATCCACGCAAGTATTTTTGCCTGAATTCGGCACTTCTCAGAATCTTCTGTCGTGTTTCAACGGTTTTTTAGAAACGTGCCACGCGCAAAGCAGCCCTTCTACGATGTTTATGTATTCGTAGTAGGAGGAGGCACCTACACTGAATACCACAACTTGATGCAGTGGTGCCGTTCGGGCACGACGACGCCTGGCGGCGGCGGCGGCGTCGGCTCGGGCGGAGCTGGAGGCGGCCACGGCAGCTCCAGCTCCCTCAACGCACTCGGCCTCTCGCTCTCGGGGTCTGGCAACTCCTTGATGGACTTGGCTTCGGCTGGAGGAGCATCCGGCAGACGAATCACTTACGGTGGAACAGAAATCCTCACGCCAAAGATGTTCCTTGATCAAGTAGGTAGCAATGCTCCCAACAAACTGCGTTGGGTTACCTGTCGTAGACAAAAATTCTTGGCAAAATGCTATAACGTAAACCAGATGCTTCGCTGGGATTCAGAGACCAAATCTCCGTTTTATTTAACCTCACAAACTTGAACGAATAACGCTGACAAAATATTTAAAACATTCAGCGTGATATTAAGCAATGCAACACGACCGCCATGTTACCAACGTTATCTAGAGAACTATTTGACGCAGTTTAAAAATCATCTCGCACTCCAAAGCGCTACCCATTGCCGAAAAACGAGGTCTTATGCAATCACGACCAAACATTAGGACCCAAATTTTACCGCTGGACTAAATTCAAAGAATCATCAGACATTGCACCCCCTTATAAGGCATTCCGTCGTGGCCTTAGTTCGAGTACCTTTTTCGTTCATCGGTTTTGCTAGTTGTGGTGGTTTAGCGGATCATAAGCACACATTTCTTACGTGCAAAAAGCCGTACAAAAGCTCCATCCAATCAACGCATTGACATTCTCCACCAATGATCGGTTTTTTGTGCTACTCTAATTTCCACTGACACTTTTGAACCTGTTTCAGCTCACTCGTCTTGGCAAGGACGCATAATACAAGACCCATTCGCCTGTCCTACTTTTCACTTCCTTACCCTACACCCCCCCCCACATAACTGCTTGACCCGACCTGAGGTTGAGGTGGCCGTGTCATCGAACTGAAACCACTTACCCACATTGTTTTCCCCCCTGCAGTTTTCTGATTTAATAATCCGATGTTTATTCTCTGAGCTCTTGATGTTTTCAATTAAAACATCGTGTAAATCGGTTTGGGCAAAACATGGGTCAGCTAATGACGAATCTAGCGGAGCGCCATACACCACGCAATCGAACCCTCTGCCCGAGGTATTTAACATTCCGCGATACCACTCCGAAAGATTTCAGTTATTCCACAAATGATTTTTTGTCGCGCTTGAGCCTGGATTTGAGTCGTGTGTTTTTGACCATCCGAAGTATGAGACCCATTCTACTTACGGTAGTGTCGACTTTTAGAAGAAAAGGTGTGCATTGTGCAACGCATCAAGGTGTTAATGAATGACCTTTCTGCAGAGTTGAAAAAAAATTACAGCTTTTTAATGCTCCAAATATAATCAATAGGAACATATTGTTTCATTACTGTATGCCACGTAGTTTGTACGTAGCGGCAAAGGGGGTCAAGTTCATGACGTTGTTGAGCGCTTAAATTGCATTATGTTTCAATCAACTCAAAACCACTCAAATGCATAATGATGGATTGCAATTTTGTACACATAATATAACAGAGTTATATAATTTATGATTATATGTATGCAGTATAATTAATCATGCTGGCAGCGTTTTCGATGAAATTGTAAGGGATGAAGGTAAATATCTTTTCTTGACATTGCATTCACCACATTTAAAAGCTACTTAATGGCTCACAGCTGCAATTTAGCATATTTTATGGTAGTTATTAAGTATGAAACATTAGGTATTATAAAGAATTCTTTCCTGGTGAAGGGTGATCCCGAAAAAGAATTAAATACACAGGAAATGAGAAAGTAATGGGCAGTCCAGTGGTTTTTTAAGTATTTCTAAAAGTTGTCCTAAGCAGTTAAACACCAGTAAAAATTAAGTGCACAGCACATATTTTTGGAACTCACGCTCATAAATTTTACTTAGGGGACGCAATGATTGGCATGATGTCCTAAGTTTCTCTTTTTGAACAAATCAAAAACTGGCATGAAATTCATGACTGATCCAAACACTTATTACATTTATTTATAAGGCCTAAGCTTTTTTTCTTAAACTAGGGGTGCCTGCAAATAAAATCCAACACCACTTACAAACATTCCTATTGCGACAAAAATACACACATTTTTACCGAGAAATTCATTAACTTTTAGCTCGGAGGCCAAGGTTCTAACTGACAAATAAACTTTGTCTACTGTGAGAATGCATTAAACAGAATCGTAACTTTTAAGTTAACTGCCTACAAATGCAAAATAGGGATGAAAAAGCCTAGGATTATCAACTTTTCAAAGGTCTAAATGGAAAAGTTTGTTTCTGTTAGTTATTTCCAGAACCGACATTTTAAAATCACGTGCTGGGCGAAATGTGCGAAGTTGATGGCTTAGATGTGCCTTCTGGTGTAAAACGGGCTAAGTATGAAGACCCCACTGATTCCTATCCAAATACTATTTCCGAATTTGACGTTGGAATTTCCGAGTTTCTTCTTCCAAACAGGATTGGTTTCAAGGGGACGTTGAAGGGCCGGCAAGTTGTTCTCTTTATTTAATGGCATTGTTAGGTGGGAAGATTTTCTTGTGCGAGAGGTTGACAACTCTGGTAACATATGCACACTTTCATCGATTGTCCCAATTGACCCAAGCAGTGGTTCTTCGGTAAATGTCTTTGCATCCCTAACTCCCTAGACTCCTAATATGTCCGAAAGTTATATCATCCCAATCGAAATTGATGAAGTGCTGAAAGAGATTGACTGTGAAACAATGTTTGAAGCTTCTTTTCCAGTAACTTCGATTTCTATCTCATATTCAGGCCTCTGATGATAAAAGTGAACGTGAAAACTTTCACAAAGCAATCCGGTCAAGTTACCCGGCTCTTGTTAGCAAAACAGTTGAGATTGATAACAATCGGTTCATAATTGTGACGCGAAGCAGTTTGACTAAAGGTTAGATTTGAAGCTCTTTATTTGGCTTCCAGGTAAAAAGGATTGGGAACGTTCATCGAGAACTCACGACCCACCTAAGCATAAACCTTACTGCCATTTCGTCCTGTACAAGGAAGGCAAAGACACAATGCAAGCTCTCCATGTGATTGGCCGCATGCTCAAGTAATTACACTATTCATATCTGTATTTAGTAGGATCAATTCTAACTCCTTTACCTACGCTGGAACAAAGGATAAACGGGCGATCACAACACAGAATGTTTCTATTAAAAAGTGAGGCTTTTCAATAAATCCAGTTTCTTTTCTCGTGAATGTACAATTTAATAAACATGTGTGCTTTGTCCTTCCTAGCGTCTCTTCGCGCCGTTTGGCCTCCTTGAATCCACGTCTGAATGGAATCAAATTAGGAAACTTTAAATATTCATCTGAGCCAATTGCGCTTGGGGATTTACACGGCAACAGATTCTCCGTCGTTATTCGGTAAATTTTATTTTATGTTATGATGGATAACTTAACTTCTATTGCCTATTTAGGGATGTTGTCGCTGACGACAGCGTAATTCATAAGGCTGTCCAAGAGTGGCAAAAACACGGATTTATTAATTATTTTGGCCTTCAAAGATTCGGCCATTGTAATGAAGCGCGAACCTATGATATAGGAAAGTGAGTTTTCCAAGTGTTAATACCTTTACAAGCGCTTCTACGCTTCCCAATCACTGCGATTAGGCATCGCATTTAAATAATCAATGCTTCTTATAGAGAAATTATCAAGTCTAGTTGGGAGAAGGCTATCGATCTCATCCTCACTCCAACCACTTCAGGTGAGACATTAATTTACTTAGTTCCGTTATTTTATGTTCGTAGTTATCTAAAATTTGTAAATTGTATTTTTTAGATTTGCCCATCGTTCGCCAGGTAAAAGAGCGATATTTAAAAACTCAAGACGCTAAAGCATGCGGGGACGACATACCACAATGTCTAGAGAAAACCTTGCTCCTCGGTATCGCCCGCCATGGGAAAACACTCACTGCCCTCCAGGTGGTAAGTCAGCCGGCACGTTGCTTGTAGCACTAACCCTTTATTCACACGCAAGCTTCAAATAAGACCAATATTTGCTGATTAATCATGTCGCAGATTATAAAATCCAGGGGTCCGATAGTGGAATAGCCTGTTATTGTTTTAAGTCATTGACTCATCAAATTATTCGTGACAGGAATAGAGCTTGGTGGAAATCTTTACATCGATAACACCTTAAATTTGTTTACTTGTATCACTCCCTAACCATTAATCTAACGACGAAGCTATCATTAGGGGAACGGCTTCATGTTCGACACTCCATTTTGTAATGACATTTTTTCTGTTTTACGAGTTCCAATGCAGTTTTATTTCTATTACATCCACCATCGTGTTTGTTATAAACATCAGGCAGTCGATTTATGAAAGGAAAACCGTATAAGTCATGAATTTCTTTGTGTTTTGGTTGCCTACAAACCGATGTTGTTATGTCAATATTTTAGCTACCACGAAACCTGCGCCATCTATACGCACACAGTTACCAGAGTCTCGTGTGGAATAAGGTAGCTAGTCGTCGTGTCCGTGAATTGGGCATAGACGAAGACTACAAGGCCCGTGTCGGGGACCTATACTTCCCCCAGTGTCCATCGATTTCGAAAGGTACGCATCAAGGCCTGTTTTGTTTTGCTACAGGATTTAGGAGTGGGAATCTGGCTGCTGCTATTTGTTTGACCTTTGTGAGGTCTTGATTTGGGGCTCGGACCGTCACCGGTTTAACTGACATAAAGTACCCAAAAATAAGAGAAAACCAAAGGCGACGAAGTTTATCGTTCATTTCTCCCAATATATGGTTAGTGTGCATTGGAGGTGTGAAGGCTTAAAAACCGGTTGACGAGTGACCAGTTTACCAGTGGATAGAAATCTGGCTAGGTGCTCTCTTATGGTCGTCGCCACAACGCTCACCAATGTGTCTTAAAACACCAATTTTCGTTTGAGCGTTATGCTAGCGAATGGTGTAACTAGGTACTATTAATAGAATGTACGGGATTGGGGTTAGGAATGTTATGCGGTGTAACGTGTGGTTACCGATGTGTTGCTTCGCCTATGATGCTATTCCCTGGCAAACCACTTCGCTGTTTATTTTCCCGTACTGGTTTGGAGTAAAGTTAACCGCATCCTAAACGGTAGGAACCGGCCACATTCTAAAAATTCATACTTTCTTTAGACCATCGATTCAGCAGTCATCTGAGTGGGAGAGTGATCAAGCAGTTGAGGTTTTGCTTCGTGTTATGCGTAATATTACATCTAGCTTCTTTTCTAGAAATGCTTCCTTGTTTAATTTGTTATCGCCTAGGCCTGCGCTCAGTAGACTCGTCTTCGGAGTTGTGCTACGACGACGCCTTCAACGAGTCCTCAAAGCCGGAAGAATTTCGGCCCTCGAAACCGCCAGTTACCCCCGCAGCGCCTTCCCGAGTTACCGCAGATGGTGAACGGCCTTCCATCCACCAGGTTGTGCTGCCTCTCCCCGGTTACGAAGTTGTCTTTCCCGACAATGAGTGTATGTAGTTGGTCGTTTCTTAACTTTTAACTAAACCCACGCCTTAATGGTTCTCAATCGTACGTCCAAATTCTGTGTACGAAGCTGCATTCTTATCCCATGTGAATCACCCTATGTTTCTCGCGGCTCATAACTAAACAATTGTGGAGTTCGTGGTGGCTGTGCGTCGTTTGCTCACTCATTCACATTGACATGGCAAACGGTAGTTGGCAAAGACCACACCATGGGTTTGATAGCCGGAACAGTGAGTACGTGAGGGCGAGCCCTCATTCGGAAAGTCAATTCCTGCCAGTGTTGTAATGAACTCATTCATTGACACCTTGATGCGTTGCACAACGCACCCCATTTCTTCTAAAAGTCAGTTTTGATACTGCACGGTCATCTTCGGCAGCAAACTTTAGGTCGACACTGCAAGTGCAACAAAAAACATTTGTGGAATAGCTGAAATCTCTAGAAGTGGTGTCGCGGAATGCTAAACACCTCGGGCAGAGGGTTCGATTGCGTGGTGTGTGGTGCTCCGTCAAATTCGTCATTAGCTGACCCATGTTTTGCCCAAACCGATTTACACGATGTTTTAATTGAAAGCATCAAGGGCTTCATAATTTGGATCGTAATGTTTGATCCTGGCGTGCTACATTATTTCACACTGCGCCAGACCCTTCTGCAAGTAAATTTGACCACATTACGGTCGTGTTTCGTCACCTTGTTTTACCCTGGATATTCGCCACCTTACGTCGTCTTTCCGTTTTATTGCAGTTTCGTGCGAGGTCGTCGCAATTTTCAGTAGTTCCTCTAAGTAGTGATGTTTTTTTGCTTTTGTTCATGGTTTCTGGTTTATGTAGTGCATTTGTGCGGTGAAACGTGTATCCTTCATGTTTACGCATCTTCTAATATCCCATCTGAATTCTTAAAGGAGCCACTGTATGCTATTTGTGTAGCTGAACATGCTCTACAATGAGGCTCTTATTTAATGCTGGTTTTTGTAAATATACTTATCTCTATGAGGTATTTTTATCTCAGGTGTCATTGATTGATTCCTATTTCGCGGATATATTTGTCGACATCTTCAACACCTTCGTCGATCGCTTGCGCAGAAATTGTGTGCTCTTGTGGCCCATAAGCGTTCCATCCTCCCTCGTTTTGTTTTTTGTCCACATTGTTGCTTGTTTCGTGTTTTTTTGCGTTTCATTATCACACTTATGTTGCACCAGATTTTGACCTCAAAAGAAGCTATTTCGGCGCCACCCGAATGTCGTATATAATTCCCATTTGAATTGTTCCGCCTAATTTCTCCGGCTTTGGGTCTTAGCGACCTTTTCGGCTCTAAAAATCTGAGCTGATGGACTTTTGTTCAAACGTGTTTCCGTGTAGCGTTTTTTTTTCCAATCGTCTCGTTTCGATTTGCAGGTGGCAAGTGGTATTTCGAACTTTTCGATGAGGACTCTCTGAAACTAGATGACTTCAAGCACAAAGTCAAGTGAGTTGTCTATATTGGCCTCTCATTTTTCCGTGGTGTGGAAAATTGTGTTCACCCTTAGAAGTCAGTTGAAAATTTCGGTCTGTAAACGATCGGATCTCCTTTTTTGACGCAGTTGATGTTCTTTTTATCAGTCCATGCAAAATTCCTCAACTCTTCTTTATATTTGTCCCTCGAGCTTTGAAAAATGCCATTTTTACCTGCCTCCCTAAACCCGGGGGAGATGGGGACTACTGCTAACTGGGCCACCAGGCTCGAGTTGTGAGTGGTTTTCATTCCTCAGAAATAGAGATTTACAAAAGTGTGAGGCGAATAGGCGCGGAATCACTGTATGTGGTAGTTATGAAAGTTGCTTTAACGGGGCAATCTAGTTTTACGTGCGGTTATAATGACATGCTGATTGCGGCCATGTTTCCGCCATGAGTGTCAACTCACAGTCCTTGCGTTTCTTCAATCATTGGGTGCCCTAATTTTGCCCGATTTTGCATATTTAGGGTTGCCATAAATGCACACATGCATGAAAGGTTTCTGTTATTGGATGGTGATGATGATGATGATGGCTTGACAATTTGTTTAGGGATTTTGCTCTTCCCGGGTCCTACCGTCATCTGATTGTCAAACCGGAGGATGTTCACTACGAGATTCACGAGTACGTCGACCCAAAAAAGCCTCTAATTCAGAGCGACTATGCCGCCATGTGTGCAGAATCATCGTCGCAGTCTAAACCGGATGAACAACAGTCTCCCTCACCAGAGAGTGGTATGCTTTTGGAGTAACTTGCTTTCCTCTTCTAGTAGTATTATTCCTTGTTTACCGCGAAACCAGCGGTAAATTTGAAAATGTAGCCTTTTTCTTGGCAATTTCATCGTAGCAACTTTCTACCTAGCGCATTCACTTGCCTTCTCATTGAGCAACTGCTTTTTTCTTTCCTATCGAGGACTGACGATAAATTCTTAGTTGGAATATCCGTGTTGTTACCATAAAATACGCGTTTTTGACCAGCATGCTTTATAGGCCATCAAGTGTACCTAAATCGCCCTCTTCACCGAAATTATTAGGGGGCTGAATTGAGTTGGCTAGGTCCCGGGTGCCAAATTAGTAATTTCTATCGTCTGTTTGAGTCTTGTTTTAAATCACTGGCCTTTCTACTAACATTCGAATTACAACGAATTCAGTAGCACACACCTGACACCAGCTTGTTTAAAATGTCACTTCCCCGTCATCACGTCAGTCACATTCTTTAGTCATCTTCAAGTAAAATGTCTTCTGTATACACTCAAAAGTTCGCTGATTCAACCCAACTAGGTTAATTTTATTCCTTGGCTTGACTAGAACATCAGCCCGAACTCCTTTTTCGTCAAATTTCTGTGTCTTTCATTGTAGAAAAATTTCGGGCTTTGGTCCTTGAATTTACCTTACCAAAAGCTGCCTACGCAACAATGGCAATCCGCGAGTTAATGAGAGATGTCACTGTTGTTCAGTAGAATCGTCAAAGGCTGAAATAATTGCCATTTTTATTAATGAGTTTTTGCCGTGCCTAAAAGGTGAATTATATAATAAAAATGTGCATTTTTACTTGATTATGGTTTTTTTTCATTTCTGCCTTGTTTCAATTTGCAAAAGGCCGAAGTTGCAACTAATGTATAACTCGGTCAAGTGTACCAGCCATAGCGCCAAAAAACGAGATGGTTTCTGACCCTTTAGTCGCAGGTGGGTGTGGAAGTCGGGATGAACAAGTTCTTTTACATTGGTCTGTTTTAAATATTTGTAAATTGGTAAAGCGAAAGACGAAGATTAGTGATAGGAAAGCTCCTCGATGCGCGTCCATTGCTGGTTTGGATGCCATCAATGCCCTAATTCAGTTAGAAGTTTGCTATTTTGTGGCTAAAGTGATGAACAAACCAGAATCTTTTGGGGGCGTTGACGAATCCGCTAATAAGATGGCTGACGCATTGTAGGCCCAAGTAGAATGTGTGTGATGCGGGTTCTAAGTTGGATTTGTAAGTATTTAGTTTTCAAAACTACAAATCTTTATTACGGTTTCCTGGCGCCAATGCGCTCTTCATAAAGGTGACATCTCGGAGCTTAGAAAAATCCACTCCAGCACAGTACTTGTTTCTGACGGTTTGGTATAATTAGGGACCATGTGGTTAAGCCCCAGAACGATTTGGGAACACTGGGGCCGTGTGACCTACTTTGACAAGATCCGACCAGGAAAAAGGGTGACCGTAGGTGACACAGTGCTAAACCGATTTATTTTCAAATCAAGCATAGTTAGGTGCGTCCAAGGCGTGATAGGGCTTAATTTAATCTGGGAACGCTTGACGTTGACCGCTGAACGAACAAATAATATATTGAATCCGTGTTCGCTGGCTGAAAACCATTGCTCTTCCTTTTGCTGAAACTGACGGACCTATTCTTCTGATTAATAGAAAGTGTGTCCCAACTGTAACAGGTTGATAGGCTGGTCTGTGTAATGTTAAGATACCTATGTCCGAAAATAAATTACCGTCTCGAATAAAGGAAGATAGACTACGACATTAGTCTTTTTGGACAATAATCCATGTTTATAGAAGTACAAAATATCTAAATTTGACACTAAAGACGTAATCAATTATCGAATTTTAATTTAAAAAACCTTAAACTTCGGAAAAATTAACTGCATCATTGAATTTACCTGGTTGTTATCCCACTATGACTAGGTCTTCTTAAAAAAATTAATGTGTCACAATAAGACGACACGTTTTTTTAAATACCGTTTGAACACATGGTAACTCCACGTGGAGTGAGGTGGTCAACTTGAAGGACTTTTTATTTAAATACCCTGTGTTAGTTACGCGGCTACTTAAAAGAAAATGGATGAGACCTATGATGTTATTATTCTTGGCACTGGTTTAAAGGTATTGCATTTATTGAATCAAAAACGTGGCAATTTTTTTAAAACTAGGAATGCATTTTGAGTGGATTAATGTCTGTAGCTGGCAAGAAAGTCCTTCATATGGATCGGAACAGCTATTATGGTGGGGAAAGTACTTCCGTCACTCCACTTGATGATCTCTTTAAACGTTTTAACAAACAGTGCCCTGGTGAGAAAGTGTATGGCCGTCTACGGGATTGGAATGTCGACCTTATACCGAAGTTTTTAATGGCTGATGGTAAAGTGCTCCTAAACCTGAAGCGTCTTTCTAGGTAAACTTGTCAAGCTTCTCCTACACACCGGGGTGACTCGTTATCTGGAATTCAAGTCGGTGGGTGGCAGTTACGTTTATAAAGGCAATGTGGAGTCTGGGAGAATTTGTAAGGTTCCAAGCAATGAAAAGGAGGCGCTGACGTCAGGTATTTGTGTTATTGCTGCGTGTTAATCGTCTAGATCTCATGGGCATGTTCGAAAAGCGCCGGTTCAGGAAAATGCTTATCTTTACTGACTCAGTTGATGAAAACAATTCTGCGACATGGGGAGGCTTGCCTTTGAACAAGTGCACAATGCAGGCCGTATTTGACAAATTCGGTGTTGATAACAACACACAGGTGCGTCCACCATGTAAACAGCTTCCATGTTTTAATGTTGTTGCGAAAACGATGGCACAAATTTCGAAATAATTCCTTTTGCGTGGTTAAGAAACATGGGTTTTTCAGCCATGGGTGCTTGGTATTTGAGTCTCAATCTTGATGCAGATACCTTGGCTAAATCCATTGTGACGCAGTTTTTTCGACGTTGATTCTGTTGTTTGGCTTTATTTCCTGATGATCTGTTTCCCTCATAAGAATTTGAAGTGTGCCATTTCCTTAGACTTGAAAGTTTCTGTGTCGAATTTTCAATTAACCTAGACACGAATCATGCTAACTTGGTCAAAAATGATGCTTTCCTTTTTTGATTCCCTATCTTCAAAATAACCGACTCGGATTTTGTTCCTCTATCCCGGTTTTTATCTTTCCTGTTAGCTACTTTAGTGAATACTTGTTTGAGAAAAATAAGAATTCGTTGTCGTTTTCCTTTTGTGCCTTTTGTTACTTTTTTATTCCCGAATCCTATGCGAGGAGTGAGCCTGTGTAAATTCTCCCAATGATTGCCTAAAATCAAAATATTTCTAAGCACCTCACATTTCCTTAAACTCAACCATATTTTTATCATTCTTACCACTGTAAATGTTGTCTTTAGTCATATTTTTAAAATATTATTTTTTGACTCTTTATGCTGTCAAGCCATCCAACGAGCCCATTAATTCGCTGTGGCCTTTGTGCAATCTCGTGCACCATTTGACTATTTGTTCTGGATCTGCGATACTCACACGTTAAAAAGCATGTCTCTTCTACCTTTAGTAACTCTTGAGTGCCCTCTGCACCTTCTAGTTATCAACTAATTTTACAAATTACAGAACATGGTTGCCGATTAGTGCACTGCCTTCTTTCTCCTTATCCAAGTTGGTACATTACTGCTCTATTTATTCAGATATGTTCAGGGTTGTACTCTTTGTGTTTGTTTGTAAAAGTTTCAAACTGTAGAACAAGTGATTTTGAGTTTAAACAATGAACTAAAATAACGAGATGTTGTTCGCTGTTCAATATTCTAAAAAATCGCTTTGCGGCAATGTTTGAATGTGTGTTCCCTTTCCTGATGTTTTCGCATCTGCATACACATTATTTTGGTTTCGCTTTAGTACGCCCACGGTGCATTTGTAACAGTTATTTCTCATTGGCTTACCTGCTGCCTACCGTATCACCGCTCTATCGGCATGCTTCTAGATTTGCCAGAACCTCGGCACTCGTTTTTAGTGCCCGTTGTCTGCGTCACAATGTGTGTGCTTGTAACTAGTTCGTCTTACCAAAAAAGCGACCTTAAACAATTTTAAAACACTTGTCTTGTTATGACTTGCTGTTACTAGTAATTGGGGGGAGAAGCAAGTCGTTTTTATCCATCGCTACTCAGTCTACTTCTTTGCGTACACTGAACACCTCATCGCTTTCTTTTGAAGGACTTTGTTGGTCATGCCATCTGTTTGTACCGCAATGATGACTACAAACGGAATCTGTGTGCTTTGGATGCAATTAAGCGCATGAAACTCTACAGTGACTCGCTCAGTCGGTACGGTTCATCACCCTACCTCTACCCTCTCTATGGGTTAGGCGAGCTGCCCCAGGGATTCGCTCGCCTAAGCGCGGTTTACGGAGGAACTTACATGCTCAATAAGCCCTTCGATGGATTTGTCATGGAGAACGGCAAAGTTGTCGGCGTCAAATCAGAGGGTGAGGTGGCCAAGTGCTCCATGGTAATCTGCGATCCCAGCTACGCGCCAGACTTGGTTCGGCAAGTTGGAAGGGTAAGGCGTTTACGTCCTTCTTATGGGTGTTTCCTTATGTAACATGTTAGACTGCGTCTTGTTGTAAATTCCTCTAAATTTGCCCTCCTAGAGTCATTAGATGTGGTCTAGACTTCTAACTAACTTCAGTCTGCTTTTTTAATTTAGTCTAAAGTGAATTGATAGGGTTGTACGAGCATAAGCGAGACGCCTAAAGAATCCACGATGGAATCCGCGCCTTTGCTTTCATGTTTTGATTGCAGGTTGTACGTGCCATCTGCATCCTGGATCATCCGATCGAAGGCACAAATCAAGCCACCTCGTGTCAGGTCATCATTCCTCAAAACCAAGTTGGACGTAAACATGGTGGGTTCTGCCTTTAAAAAGACCATCTTGAAACTCAATCTAAATATTAACCGACTTTCATTTTTGCACCGTGCAATCTGATTTACACTGTTACCGGTCATACTAGTGTTTTGGCATTTGTCATTCCTAATAGCGATGTGACTTTTGTGGTAACTATAAAAGACTACTCGAGCTTCTCCTATTTGGCAAACGGCACCCCGCGTATGTATAGCTGGTACTCCAGTTGGTTCTCAGTGTCTACAAAAGACTACAACGTCAAATGATGTGCACTTCTTTGCAACCCTAAAATCGTTTTAGCGTGCTCGAAAATTTACAATCAAAGTTCCTTCTGTGTTCCTTAATGTAGAAATAGTTTTCGACTCGAATTTCGGTCGGTATAGTCAGCTTGTGTGAGTTGTGGCTGTGTTTATTTAACGATGTTTGTCATTTGATTAACTAAAGTAGTCGGATCATTGGTGCAGTGTCCTAAAAACTCCGAGTGCCTTCTTTTCTCCTTTCAAGTGGCTAGTGTTAACCATTCGCGTCTTTTTTGGCAGACATCTACGTCTCCTGTGTGTCCTATGATCACAACGTGGCCGCCAAGCCCTTCTTCATTGCTCTGGTCGCCACCACGGTGGAAACACAGCAGCCCGAGCGTGAACTCACTCCGGGCATTCGTTTGCTTGGCCACATGAAGGATTGCTTCGTCTCAGTATCCAACATCTACGAACCCACGAACAACGGCAGGGACAATAATGTAAGATCTCCAACATGTAACCGTTCATTCTTAAATCCCCGCCTTGTCCATACAGTCGAAATTCTGCTCAGTGGTCGCGTCGCCGAGCATTAAAAGTTGTTGACCAATACGCTTCAGGTGAACTGGTGAAAATGCAATTACCTGATTGGCCGGATGTGTAGTAGGGATTTATTTTCGGATGCGTACGCATGAGTGTTGGGGACTGCAAAGAAGTGGGCAGTGTGTCTGAGTATGCAGCGCTCAGGGTTGATGGACGTGAATCACTGCTGGCTTAAGACACGCTAGCGATACAGGAAATCGTACACTAGTAACCTTCCGAGTCGTGCTGAGTCATTTTTTTTCTCGAGCCACGGCATTGGGTCGTAGAAAACAAGTCTCGAAGATGCTTTGTTTTCATGTTAACCATCTCAGTGCGCTGTGTTTGACAATGCGCACGAGCACCTCCATAGAATTTTGAACTGGCAGTGCTACAGTTCACACCTTCTGCCAAGGGTCTATTTCGCGTCAACTCTTTAGCGAACTCCGTGCAATATGCTCCTCCGGTGCGTTTCTATCCAGACGTTAACTTGTGCCCGTCACAGTAGTTGTTTATAAGCAAGGCTAAGCGCATTGCCGTTTCTTCGCATTAGCTCCCCAAGGGCTGAGCTCTTGTCACCTATTGAGGGCGCTTTGGCGAGTGCGTTTTTATTACCGCAAGTGTAATCAGGGAATTTATTGTGCGCTCTGTCTGTGGTGTCGACTCTTCTGCCCTCTTATACACCCTCTTTTAAGCATGCATTGCGATGTTTACGAGTGTTTTTGCTCACCTGAGTGACTAACTGTCAACTCCTAAAGAAACCCACGCCACTTGCTATCAAGGGCTTTCTGTTCACTTGATCTTGACCACTTGATCCACCTCAATAAGTCGTAGTGCAGCCTTAAATAACCAACAGTAGTGATGTGCGATCAGGCGACATGCTGAATTTTTATGCGCCGTGGCTGGAGAAAAACTGCGCTCAAACTGTGCCACTGTTTGAACTGAACCGAACGACCCTCTGTTAAAGCGAACAAACGGGCCCAGTGTGAGTAAATACGGAAATATTTGGCGACATCCATAATGGCTGTTTGCAGCTTCTTATGGTTCAGGCCTTTGACTTAGCGGGATCATAATTGAACAACCTTTTGTAACGCACTCTCACGCCACGTAGGTACGACATCCCTCGGTTGTAACAGGATATTCTTTCGTTTATTTGCAACTTTTAGCAATAATTGGGATTCGTTTACATGTGGACCAAGTCAGTTGTGCGTGGTTAAAGGCTATCGCCAGATTGGATTGAAGGAGGATAATTTGGTGGTGCGACGAAGGAATGTTGGAACACGAGACACAGCACCCATTTTGTTTGACTTGGCGCTGGCGCCAAGGGGGCCATGACGTGTTTTTCATTTCCCCAGTTTCCTCAATCCCCGACTGCTTGTCGTTTAGATCTTTGTCTCGTCGAGCTACGACGCCACCACACACTTCGAGACGACCTGCGACGACGTCCTCGACATCTACGAGCGCGTCATGGGCGAGAAGTTCGACTTCTCCAAGGTGAAGGCCACTTCAGAGGACGACCAGTAGTCTGCACACTGCTTCTGCATCTGTCGTGAAGGCCTTTTCTCCTTCGGTTCACTCGTCACTCCCTCACTTTGCTGTTGTCCTCCACCCTCCATTCCATTTGCTTGCTTCTCAAGTCGGTGCTGCGCTGTCCAAACCACTGTCATCATGTTTCCCTTAATTTTGTTTCGGGGGTTTGTGTGTTGGCCGTTCACAAGTCCATCCCCCTCCCTTCGCGATGTTCTTGTCCTCATTCTTTATATATTCCTAAACTTGATTTGCCACTAAAATAACTCCTTGGTAGTCCGACCTTGCTTATTCCCGCGTTCTTTTTGAAGTGTGTCGTTTTTTCCGAAACCAGGCAACCTGAATCCTTTGTAGTGGGCCCCGGTGTGGTTTCCAAAACCGCACCGGGGCCGGTGATTTACACAGACAAGACCCCGACCGAAAGAAGAGTAGAAAAGGATGCAGATGGCGCGTAGCTCGACCAATTTACTGATGCAGAAGCGGAGTGTGTCTGTATAGGATAATGAGTGCGTTTATGTAGCTTCGCTAAGCCTCGATCCCTGAACGAGCAGGGTTGCGTACGGTGCATTCACGAAAAAATCGATTGATTTGTGTTCGCTCGTGCTTGCACCCTGCGTCCGCCCACGACCGCTAACTGGGCTTGCTTGGTGCTCGCCACACCTTCTTCGCCCTGCTTCTGTACCGCGTGGATCGAAAGTCGTACAGGGGAATGTGCTAACGGTAAATGCACAAAGCGAAAGCATGAGGGGGTATTGGTTTAGTCATAGTAACCACGTGGACGGCAAGTGTTCGCAATGTAATGCCACCTTGTCAATCGTCAGAGGCACGGCTAGTTTCAACAGGGAAGCTATCAATAAGCGAACGGTTGACGCGGTCCTCTCAGTAACTTGGTTAAATTCTGTAATCGATTCTGGTGACTGTTTCACCCAGTTCATTTTTCCTTTCAGTCTTCATGATTCAGGATTGCAAAATCCTGTGGTGGTCTCAAGTTGATGTCGATTGTAGAGCACACTTAGGCATTGACCTGTTTAGCATTTCCATGCCATCGAGCGGGGCTAGGTGATGCGAACGGATGGAGGCCAATGGGCTCTCTGCTTGGAAGGACATTGTAGTACTCGTACTTAGCTTTAAGCATTTTGGTTGTTTAAATAACAGGCATTGGCGGACTTTCAAATTCTGCCTCCTGTATTCACCTTTCAGAGCATTTCAAAAGTGACATTGAATTGGTACTTATGTAATTACAGTAGTATAAGCAGCTGTCCTGGCCGTCAAATTCTCCAAAACCCGTCTCAGAAAGTACGCTAGGGTTTTCTCAATCCTACCGTTTTGTCCCCTGTTGCAGATTTAATATCACCCTGCGCCAGATGACGTCAACAATGTTGCTTTCATGAAAACAAGTTTTGATATTTAAAAATCGGAATAAAAACTGTACACTGAATTTGCACAAATGGTGTTTCTGGGCTTAATGCATATTCCGAATAAAGTTGCTCCACGATTCTAGTGCCAAGTACGAGTCTAACAAAAGGTAGTTTGTCAAGGCACTCCACGGGCCTCGTCGGTTGCCTTCCTCTCCTCCCTCTCTTCGCTACTCTCCAACTCCATGACCAAATTTAAGCAACCGGACACCGCTTAAGTAACGACTAATCCGCATGTACAGTAACGCAACGTCGGTCCGCGTGTTGTAATCAACGAAATGCATGTAAAGTAGACATGGAAAAGGAGAGTAGGTCTACTGTCTGTTAAAATCATGTTCCTCTCTATGAAATTCGCCAATCCCGAACCGCCGTCTCAGTCTAACGCAGATTTGTGATTGTTCTGCGTCGACATAGCAAATCCTAGAAGCGCATCTGACACCATGGATAGATGTATATTCTGGCATTAAAGCGTTCCCAAGTTTAATTTGATGCCGCACCTTTTTCTTTCATTCAATCCATTGTGATAACTGACGGGAAGTCCAGTCGTTTTCGCAGAAACCAGTCACTTCTCATTTTATGGTTTTTCAATTGTGCAAAGACGAAATTTTGACCAATGCTTGGTCCTTTTACTGTACTCATCACCTAGGGCATTTCATGTATCGAATAAACCGGACAGCTTGGACCAGTACCCTCTTCGAGCATAGATTTGAATATGACCTGTAGAAAGGGAACGTTGTCCAAGAAACTAGGAAACTTCAGTGGGGAATACGTCTACTCGTCTTTCGTCGGAACTTATAGTAAAAATGTCTCAGTAGCCATTTCTTGTTATTGTCAGGGAAGAGACATAAACTGAACAGTTGCCTTATTGACATATACCTTTTAATGTTTGGTTGGTAATTCAGCATCCACATTGGCCCAGCCGCCTTTGAGTGCCCTTTTAGTCTGTTGTGGGCCACAGCATATGGTCTTGAACCACGCCGGGGCCACGGAATCAACCCTGGCCCGATTACGCTTCCCTGCTACCCGCGATGAAGGTGTGGGCACAACCGTTTACTACAGAGTTCAAGCTCGGTGGCGTCGTTGTGTCGTGTGTGGGGTTTGCGCCTGAGTATTTATACCTCGGATGTGTGAGTCATACAAGCGCTAACATCAAGACCTAGGTGTGAGGATAATCCAAGATAAATATTCGCGTGAATGAAGGGGGAGCTGAGGATTCACGCGGCTAGCGACATGCTGCGACAAAGGGAACCCTGTGTAGGAGGTGGTGTGACCGGATTAAGGGATGTAAATAAACACGATTCACAACAAGTCCTACTTGCACTCAAAGCAGCCCACGTCGCACATAAGCGTGTGTGAGACAGCTCCAATGTCGCAGTCTGATTAGGCACTGACGTGTGGGCGCTTTGTCTGAGTGCAGGGGGGCGTTTTTGGTGTGTTAATCGAGGGTGTTCGACTGGTCGCGTTCGGGGCTTCGGTGATCCGCCACACACACGGGAACTTTAACTACTGCGTGGGCGTTTGTGAGCATTGCAGCAACAAAACGGATGCTGCTCAGACGTCATCCACAACTCCACGACTCAAGTTAGTCCGCCAAAATCTCTGTACTCAAATAATTCGTGGTTTTTTAACATCCACTATGGAACTGTGCCTGAGAATGGGTGAACGGCCTGATAATAGCATTTGCTCAGACGTATTCATTCCCCAAAATGAAAATGCCCTAACAATCAAAGGGGGTTCATTTTGTAGCTATTTTCATTCACTTTTTGAAACAGAAAACACCAACGATTAGTGAATTAAAGCCTTTCAGACTGATTCATGGGCAATATCTGATCTTTGCTATAAATGCATTGGAATCCAAGATTGTCTCGCTGAATGTAGTTTCAAATGAACTAGTCTCTATCAGTGCAAATGGAAATTATGTTTACTGATAGATAGTGCTTTATCAGTTTTCCCGATTCTAATATTTAATTATTGTACGCGTAGATTACGTTTGCACAAACCTCGTACGAAGTCAACTCACAATTGAATGGCTTAGTGATGGAGTTTTTCATTTTGAGACAATACCTAAAGTATCGGAAAAGCCAGAGACAATGGGTACTCAGGGTCTGACCGAATTGTTCGACTACTTACTCGCCGGGGACGCATGCAAAGAGATAAGTGTCTGCTAGTGGTTTCAAGTGAGTAAACTGGGGTTGCAGATAACAGGGTGAGCAAAGTGATTGATTGATTCGAAACAAGCCTGTCTTTGGTTTCGGTCAATTTGGCAATCTCATATTTTTAGGTTATTGCTGGGTTAATTATTGTGAGTTCACGAAAAAAAACGTTACAGAACGTGCGACCGGTCAAGTGGGTTCGAATGCAAGATGCCAACATGTGTGTCAACATTCAAAAATCTGAAGAAAAAATACCAAAAAATGCTTTGTGAATTTCACCGCAATGGATAATTACGGTGAAAAACTATAGTAGTCATGAAGTAGTCACTTGAAACAGGAAAATTCAAGAAATGAGTTTCATTCGTTTTATGGTCCCACATCGCTGAGTGCCCCATGAAGGCAATAAAGGCCTATGAAGTCTTCGACTCTACGTGACGCAAATGATGCCTCAGGATAATGAACTGATAGCAGAAACATCGTAGGCGAGGGATCAAAAGGGTCACGCTATGAAGCACTCAAGGCATTCACGAAATTCCGTTTCACGTGCGTGTCACACCAATGTGCCTCCGATGTTCCAGCAGCTTGCAAGCAAGCCAACTCAGCCAGTTAAAGTGTCATAGAACTTCTAGACAAGGCTCACTGATCTCTGGGGCTCCCGAATGCCTCCGCACCATGAAACCAGCTACTCGAGGTCGCGACATTATTGAGAATGCCTTCGCCATTTTGGTCTATCAGTTCCTTTACTTATGACACCAACTTATGTACCCTGCATTCCTTATTTTCGCATTGGTAAAATATTTAACAACTGCCAGATTTTCCTTCATTTAAGAACGAAATATGATTTATTAGGCATTTGAAAAGACCCATCCTTTGATTCACGCGGTCTTTCAGATGAGCCTGTGGCGAGCACCAAGCATGCACAGTTAGCGGTCGTGAGCGGACGCAGGGTGCAAGCGTGAGCGAACACAAATCAATCGATTTTTTCGTGAATGCACTGCACGCAAGGGATCGTTCAGGGATCAGGGATCGATGCTTAGCGAAGCTGTATAAACGCACTCGTTATCATGTACAAAACACACACTGCTATTGCATCAGTAAAATGGTTGAGCTACGCGCCATCTGCATCCTTTTCTACTACTTTTTAGGTCGAGCCTTGTTAGAGCATATCGCAGGCCCTGGTCTGGTTCTTCAAAACCGCACCGAGGCCCACTACAAGCCAAAACTAGGTAAACGCAGACTTTCAAGGAGAATAAATGCACCTCTGGGAAAGGCCGATTTCCTGGGTAAGAGAGCGCGTAGTACGACCACACATGCGAAGGCGTTTATTTCGTCTTGGACGTCCTCTATGGGCGATAACTAGGGCAGCGCTTCGTTTTACGCTGTTCGGAAACAAATTAAAAATCAATAATTATCAGCAAGCTAATTGTTCTGTCAGTTGTAGATTACTTTGCGGGGGCTTCCTTGTTAACGCAAACGCTATACAATTTCACACCGAAAACTCAAGTTTACTGGTATTTTTCCGTTGAGCACGTCAATAATTTTTACAATTACTTCAGTCGTCCCCACCTAGTCAGCCCCCAAGATGAGATAACTGCATTTTCAATTAGAATGCCTTTTTGTAAACGCTAGACTGGGAGGAGGAGTAAGCCTGTTGCGGTGGCGGCGGCGTCGTCATACGTATTTAGATACAGGAAAAGAAAAGCACAGTTTTTGATGGGGTGATTGAGTAAAGTAAGTGGCTGTGTTTAAAACGGACGGATACAAAGGGACCGTTGGGGGAGAGCGAATGGTGGGTGGTACCAACAGCAGGGCAGGGTTGTGTTGTTGGGGTTCGGGTTGCGCCCACCCGCATGTCTTTCGGCTCACTGCCCGCTGATGTAGTTTTGTCTATTTTGCACTCTGAGATTTGAGAATTCACTCTCAACTGGCCTGGAACACAAAGAGGTATTGCATGCACTAAAATCTCCAGGCAGTTTTCTGCAGTTCCCACTCTCAAACAGTCGCAGGCAACCTCTCATGGATCCGCTTGTTTTCAAGCAAGCCTGATTTTTTTGGATAAATTTGATTATTGCGCCTTTGACATAAACGCAGAAAGTAAATGATCGAATAGTTACAATTCATAAATCTGGTTACACGAAGCACATCTCCATGGGTTAAATTTACGAAAACTGTTTTAACACTAATCACAAATAACCCAAACGATTTCCGCGCATAACGATTATTCCACTAGTTGACACTACACCGGACATCAATTTTGCAAGTCAGGGTAAATTGAAATTTTATTTGCCTTTTTCTTTCTCCAATCACCTTGGCATAAGTACTAGTCCTCTTAATTTAAACCGTCTTTTCTGAATGCCGAGTTGGGGCTGTGAGTTATTGTGACTCGATTTGCAAAATCGATTCAGGACTTCGGACGGGAGGGTAGCACGTGTTGGCGAGTGGTAAGCCAGTGGAAAATGTGCTTAAGAGGGTTCGCGAATGTTTATACCAAGCATGAGCGAACTGTTCCCGTATTGGCTTATTCAATTGTGCGGTTTTGGTTCACTGATCGGAAAGTCACACTCGCACACAAAAACGACTGAGTCTTGATCGATTCCTGCTCTGGATGCTTCGTGACACATAGCGTCCCAACACACAGACACACCCACCACGCTTTCCATTTTGCTATTGCTGATGGATTCAAACGCATCAGCTAAAATCTTGTTCCCCGTCAACTCTTAGGGTGTTTTAAACAACTCCCGCGGATGGCTACGGAGCACCAACTTATAATAGGTACCCGAGGCTTACTTATTAATGGTGAGTTTTAAGTCTTTGCCGGAGGCACGAATGCTTTCCGTGGCCTGTGAGTGGCTGAGTGTCCGAGTGTCCTGGCCGTTGATTTCAAATATTTCATCGCCACTGTGGAGTTGTCCTTCGGCTGGACTTCCAGGCTGGGTCTAAAGACAGGCAGAAATGCAGTCACAAAAGCACGCGTCTAGCCATCTCACCCGCCTCTGTAGTAAGATTAGTTTGGATTCTGATTTATTCATTTTGCATTATACATTTTTATCTATTTGCGCAGAAAGCTTAATAACACCAGCATTGTGAAGATAAGGTCGCACACAGACACACACACACACACACATGCTCACGGCATCCGTCGGCAATTTTACACCAGTGCTAGCAATTATCAGGTTCTTTTTGAAACACGTAAAAAAAGTTGCGGCAGAGAGCCACTTGACGCCAGCATTGATGAGGCGTGCACGAAAACTGCGCAAGTGCCTGCTGATGTCGAGGCAGGTAGCGGTTGTGTGCTATCGTTGGTGAGCTGTCTAATTAACTGGGTAATTAGACAGCTCTGCGGGGGTAAGTAACCGCAAACGAAGGACGTGGTGACCTGCGCATACGTAATAGTGCGCGTGCCACAGAGGGTTCACGTTAGTTAAAAATGGGCCTATGATGAATTAATGAAACACTGGAAACCAGTAACTTTAGGTAATACTGTTCACGAGTGGAGGTGCTCAAAAAGAGGTGCTACACGTCACCCCGAGTTTTGTTCAGAGAACAACCAAAGCAACCATCACAGGCTCTTGAAATCTCCATTCTGCACTGATAAGTAAGTGAGCATGCAAAACTGTTTGTAAAATATCGACATGGATTGATCCATTTAGGGGGTGGGTATGAAGTCACCCATAAACTCCTCTATAGATGAACAAAAATGAAACCAACCAAAGGTAAATTTTAACACTCCAGACACGAGGCAAGGATCTCTAAAAGGGTTCCAGAGATAAATCTAATTCTCAAACTAAACGTCACTACAGGAATGGGGAGGGACGATCAAAACGACATGAGAAACCAGTAGCTTCATCCTGGATATTTCCGCTGAAATCGATTACTGCTAAATATAGGCAAACCAAACTACCGAATCATGGGGTATGCTTGGTTTTCATACGTGGCTTCCCCCGTGTGACTTCAATTGTACCAAAACATGGAGCAGATACGAAACAAACAACTCAAGGATACATTAAGATCAGGCTACTATGATAACTAAAAGTGCTTACAGAAGAATACTCCTCCGTCGCCACGTTTCTGTTTCTATTACTTTGGAAACATTTTCTCAAAAGCGCGAATTAAAGAAAGTCTACCTCCCCCGAATGAACAAAAATCAAGGTGTCACCGCAGTCCCCACGCCCGCGAGTAAGCGAAAGCCTCGCAGCCAGGCGGACAATTCTACGGCATTCCCCACTTCAGCTGCGAGCGTGCCTGCGCTCTCCGCCCAAACCCACCACTTCACTTTGCTTCGCTAAGAGATGCGCCCTTGCCTACGCGCCCTGCAAGTCTACCCACGCACAGCCCTGCGGCTACAACCGCCCTTGCATGCGCGCCTAGACGCACGCGCGCACGCGTGCAAGGTAGCGCGGCAGGCGATCGATCGATTCTAGAGAGTGCGAAGATAAGCCTGAATGGCCTCAGCGATGGTTAGCGTAGGCAGATAGTGAGTTGATTGGTCGCAGTGTCGTGCGTTAAGCCAGGTCGGAAGTGTGTGTGTGTGTGCGTGTGTGTCTGTGTGTGTGCATATGCGTGAAGAAGGTAGGCAGGCAGTAAGCGAAGCGCAGAGGATGCAGGCGCAGCCGCAGCCAGCAGGTAGCAGTAATGGTGGTTTAGTCGTGCCTCAGAGCACAGGCCTATTTCCCCAGCCTACTCAAATGTCTTTCGAGGCTCCAAGTGAAGTTAAGATGGCTTCTCAGCCTCTGACGATCTCGCAGGCGCAGCCATTTCTCATTCCAACGACACAGTTTACCATTCCAACCCAGCAACCCACACCAATGGCTCCTGCTGGCACAAATTTGCCGATTACGCAACTTAGCCTAGCTGAGATGGAGTCCATAATCTCGCCGCTCACGAGGAGACGGTCCGAGGGCTTCGTTCAACAGGAGGTCAAGTTAATGATCAAGGAGATAGAAAAGCGAAGGCACATTTTACTGTCCGTGTCGCCATCTCATAATAAGCTGAAAAGAAGAGCGTGGGAAGAAGTCGCCAACAGCATGGCCCTCAAGTGTCCACACGAACCCAGACGCACAGGGGAACAGGTGAGTCTGGTCATGCTTCGAACGATCTTGACGTGAAAACACGGGGCACGTAGTCCACTACTTTCAGGTGGCTTGCGTGTTCTTCCCTTAATTCACTGGGCCTCCACTTTATTAGTCTACGTAGTTCAAAATTTGAATTATACAATAGTGACACAACTTAATCAACTTTGTCACTGTTGTGTTTTGTGTTAGTTCTGCAGTCATTTCAGACAACATATCAGTATTTTGCGGTTGTTTGTTTTTTTGTCGGTGTATGCGAGCACACGCATCTCCGATGTGTCCACGGCGGTGACCCACGTGTGCCGTTCGCTGTGGTGACCCTTCAGGTCATTTATGAAGGTTTGAGTGATTTTGATTCATCGTTGAGGGCCGTAGGCCAACATCACGCGCCTCGCTGTTTGTTCGTTGCGGTGTCGAATAAAACGCAATAATTCCTTTCATGAAATGACATTTAATTCTCGATTTTAATGCCCTTGTGTAAGTGCAACTTACTTTGTCATGTTTTCTCGTTTATGCATGAATTTTGAGGTAGATCAAGAAGAAGTGGGAGAACATTGTCTCAAAGACGAAAAAGAAAATTCGAGACGGTCATGTGACACCGGAATTGGACTGGAACGAGACAAACACAATGGTGATGCAGTTTCTGGCCTCGGCAACCCAAGAGATGCGGGCAAGACAGCACGCGGCGATGTACGGCAGCCCACAGCATCCCTACTGTGGAGTTTCAGCGGCGCCTCCACCATCCTCCTCTCCCTCCACGACCCACTTCACTCCAGCCACCTTCGCCGTCAGCTCCGCCTCACCACCTGTCTTTCCCTCTGCAACCATGGCGAACACTGAAGACACCGTGGTATGTGTCGATTCCTTCAGCAATACCTGCTCTTTGAAGGCCTCAACTTGCACAAAGCAGCAGCAGCAGCAGCTGTTTGTGCGCCTACTCTCGATAAAACGCCATCACGTCTCGATTCGCACGTAAAAAACTGTGAATCAAGGCTGCGCTTGTTAGGAATTACTCTGGCTGGTTTTTTATTCACCTCTAACTAGTGTATACACCACAGGAGGATCCCCCACATTTGTGTGAAAAAAATAATCGTGCAACACTTCTTGAAACATGCTTTTACATCCACCCTGGCACACCATAATCCCGACTAGGTGTTACCAGTGTTTCTGGTTGTCACATCTGATTGGAACCTCTAAAGAAGTGGTCATCCTCTGAAGTAATCTCTGTCCACCTTGAGTCTTGAGAGGTCAAGGTTATTTGACGTTGCTAAGTAATAATGCGAAATCATTTATTCTGGATAATTAATGAAAAAAATTGTTCGAAAATATACCCATGCGTAGGTTGTAGATATCTTCAAACGTCAAAGCTCAGCATCTGTTGGAAATGACGAAATAGTTACTGAAGCAACGGTTTTAAAACTTATGGAGCCGTTTTTTCTCCCTTTAAACTGGGTGTAAAACTGATGGCACCAATTTCTGATAATCTGTCGTAATCGTGAAAGTAACAAACCCCGTTTCACCAATCAAATGTGGCAAACCGTCGGGCCCATTTTCTTTGTCAAATCGGAGTGAACGCATCCCGCATTGCGTCGACATCAATGCTTCAAGGTTTTTTAAAAAAATGCCTTTATTTGATATAGTTGTTTTTCATCATTGAGAGACTTTAAATTTAATAAACTCCGAACACGTTTCGTCGAGGGCAGTTTGTTGGTCCGATTTTTATTCGTCTCTCACTGCGATTCCGATTCCTCAAATGCTTGTGCATCTTCCTGACTCGAAGCTGTCAAAATGGGCTTTTTCCTGTTCATTTTCCAATTTATTGATTTTTTGCTCAGCATGGATTTCCATCGATTCGAGAGCTCGGTGACCAGGTCACTGTTGAATGACAGGTTGCGTTCATCTAACACTGTTTCCAGTCAAATTTACTTGCAGGTTAGACTTGTTGTCACGGTGTCACCACATTTCTGGTTGTCTACGTTAATCGATCATGCAAATTAAGCGCATGCCACGCACACACCTTGTACTTCAGTTTCGGTAATGTCTACTTCGCTTGACTCGGGTACCAAGCAGTGAGCAACCTCGCGTATCATGCTAACCGCGTTGTAATGGCAACAAGGCTGGCGTCGCCTCTAGAATCTATCGACTGGTAGTGCACTGTTAACGAATCATTTAGCTGACGCGTCAGGTTTTTTCGGGGAAGAACTCAAATTAGTGGCCTGGTTTTTCTGATTAACTGATATTTGACTTCAAACCACATAAAATTGAATGTGATTTAGCCGCAACATCACGACATAGGAGGAAGTTTCCATTACGCCACTCGATTACAAACAGAATGTCGGATTTTAATCGCCTACAATCAAAATCACCTGATGTAAGAAACTCCCATGATTGGCGGTCCCCGCAGAAACATAAACCTGGTTTTTATTTGAAAAAAAAAACGGAGAGGAACCTTTCCATGTAGGCAGCGGGTCAGAACTGCGTGAGCAACATGGCCATTTTCCCCGACGGGAAGCCGCTACACAAGGACCCGGCGACGGGCGCAGCGGAGTGCAAGCCGGAAGAGCTGGCGAACGCCGGCGGAGGCGCGACCCAGGCACCGGAGAGCGGTGGGACCGCCGCGTCCGTCTCGACAATCGACAACACCGACGACGTGGACGACGACAACGACGACGCCAGCGACACCGACAACGACATGAACGAGGCCACCCACAGCGTCTTTTCGAGCTCGTGAGTTTGATCACATTCTGTCGTTGTTAAGTTAGTTACGCCAGAGCGTCTGCTGGATTAGCGTGACCTAGAAACGCTGGCGTCATGCAGGTGAATCGCTAACTGGGGCTCACAAGGCAATCGGATTTGCCTCCAGCTCTGTGTGCATACAAGCGATTGTAGTCAATCATTCTCTCTTCCCGCCTGCATGGTTGTTTCTTCATTACAAAACATCAAGAAGACGTAAGTTATGACATTTGCTGGGCAGTTTGAAGTTTGCCTCGTGGAATGCTGTGAATTATCATCATTTTGTTGTCTTTCTTCGGTAAACATATTTCTACTGATAACGCCAAGTAGCAGTTGTGTGTAACCCATCAAACAAGTGGGCTTTTCGTGCAAAATAACGATGGTGACAGTTGAATGATTGCAATACATGGTTCCCCAATTCACGATACGAGTGTTAAATAGACCTCATCGATGCCCATACGGTCACCCAAAGTTGGTCGGATGCTTTTGGTGAAAGGAAGAGTAAAATTCTGTTGAAAAAACCCCTCATCGCGAAAATAAGATTGGAGTGTTAATTTCTACTTTACAAGTCAAGAGCCACTTTCACGTAAATCAATTATTCCGATGAGATTGCCTTAAATTGCACTGATTCACACTGGTTAATCCGGTCGCTCCAGTCTCCGACACGCTGATTCCCTTCCCTTTTCGCGGCGTGCCGTCCAGTCGCGGGGAGACTCAACTCACTCGTGATTAGCGCGGATGTTTATCTCTCACGACGTATGATGATAGCGTGATAGTCAGATTAGCCTCGATGTTAAGACTGCTGTGACTCACGCTGCTTCATACCTCTCAGCTATGAATACACATTTTTGCCTCGACTACTTCGTGTTGTGTCATGCCGCAGCAGGACATGGTCTAACACGTAGGAACCTCGGCGATGTTGTACAAGTTCTTGAAATCGCTATCACAGGAGCCTAAATCATTCACCCGAGGTGGTACTTATTGAACAACTAGCGATGGCATTTGCAGTCCAATTTCTTGACATTCAGATTCTGCCGAAAAACGCTGTTTGTGTTTTGCTGTCAGCAGGTAATGCGCTGACCGGTAAGCAGATTCCGATCCGTTGGCAGGTGGGAGGCCGGTTTTGAAAATGATTGAGGAATTCAAAGACTCACAGTCTATTAAAAATGGCATTTACGTCCCTAACTGCACTTTCACACTGAGCGCAAACCTACATTCTATTAAGTGACTCAGAGTACGTGAATGCTTGTGAGAAATTTGCTGAATACCGCTGACTTTGGTCTGCCTTTGCAGAGCAAAACTGCAGATTTTGTAATGCCCTTGAAGCTACCGCTATTGCTGTGTGTCGGTCACTCGTGGTTCGGGATTGGTGCCTAGCCGCACAGCCGACTGACGCCTAAGATCTCTGTTCTTTAGTCTGCCAACAGCCGGGGTACCGATGGAGGATGGGCTGATCTCTCGCATGTCAAGTGGCAACACCCTCCTCAACGGACTCAACTTCACTCTCAATCGACAGATGCTGGAGGAACTGATGCAACAGGCCAGGGAGGAACACCAGCTACGCATGGAGATCCTGCGGCTGCAAAAGCGGGTCTGGCATCTCAGGGTCGAGGCTTTGTCGAAGGGCAATTAATTTAGCAAAAAACCAAAAATCGACAGATGAGTAGGAAAGAATTGCCACATCCCCGGACACATGTGGCGAAGACGTAAATACATATATTTTGTATCATTCGTTTGTATTCTTTTTCATCTGGCTATTCGTTGAACCAACTTCCAACACTAGTGTTGTTCTGGCATTTCACTTGCAGTTCATGTTTACAAGTCGAATCGGATAACCTTTACTCTGACATGGAATTAGGCGAAAACACTAATGCTTGGGCAGTCAACGGTCGGACCAACCATAAACGAAAGCATCCAAAACACAAAATGAAGTGTTGCTAAAAAACGTGAACTTTATATGGCGCTTCATGACAACGGAACCCCTCACCCATCGATAGCTTAAACTTGGCCCAACCAATCTGCTGTGAAACTACTATTGGCGTTGGGTTGATGCGAAGCTGTTGAAAGCATTGGAGAAAGTGATTGGGCTTGAAAAAGCACACCAGGTGAATTCAGTGAACGAGCTCTAATCGGTTAATCTACAGCATCTCAAGCAAATGGTGGTTTACTACCCGGTACTCAAACTGGGCGGATAAATTCTGGTTGCGACGCGGTAAAAGCCCCGAACGGGGAAGGGGGCACGTCCGTTAAATCCCAGAACAGACGGGAATGCGCTGTGCACCGTCGTGCAGGCAGACGCGTGTGCCTGTGCGACGGTGGATGCCAGTGTGACTGAACAGTGTCAGTGCGCGAGGTGTTGGTCTGAGGTCAAGTTCAAGAGAAATTCATGTGCGCCTCACTCCACCGTAATTAGCATGTGCCACTAATTTTTGCATTTCAACCTGTCATGGCCACGTGACCAAATGCATGCCGCGGGCTTCGGTGCCGAAGGGCTCTTGTGGCATTTGCCCCATTCAGAGGCTTGATCAATTGGAGGGCACTTGGTGAATGGCAATCGAAATGCCAATGTAAAAAGCGAATGAAAAATCCCAGGAAATAGTCACCACGCCTTGTGGGGAGGGGAACAGCATCAGCAAAAGCTGAAGATCGCAAAACACCCTCGAAAACCATGAAAACGCACAAACTTAACTTGCTGGTTGTGGTAATTTCCAACGGGGTAATCGTCTTTGGCACCTCTCGTGCCTGAAATGAGTCAGGTTCATTTGCACTTTTGCCCATGTTTGTTGTTGATGTCTCTCCGGGAAATTGACCACCATCTCTGAATTGAACGAAGATACTGGTTATCCAAGAATTACCTCTATTCCTTTCCTTACATGGCTAGGTTCGATGTGTATTAATGGTGTAGCCGAGGCGGTAGATTGAGTACTTTGAGCTAACAATAAGCATTTCTAGTGCGTCAAATTAGGTCACACATCAAGGCCAAAGTTGTGCACATGACCTTCTCATAGTCTCATCAGCCAGCCATTTAGGCATTCGATGGCCTGTTAAATCATGCCATACAAGTGTGTGAAGTTGTCACAAATCATGTGAATTGCACTACAATGCACCAATAAACGCGTTTGTTCAAAGATTTCGCAAAACGTGCATTCGAACCCACTGACCTAGTTCAATTAATCCGCAATATTTCCACAAGCACCTCTTCGAAATCAGAACCGCGCCAAGAAAAGTCGATTGTTCGGGAAAAAAACAGTCCAGCAACTGCAACCAAACATGGCGGTCATTGCCCAGACAACAGGCATTTTAAAGAGAACCCCAGTTCTAGGCGCTAGACATTTAGAATGCCAGCCCCATGGACTTCAGTGCAATACCTGTAAAGGCAAAATTTGTCTTGGTGCGCACTTGGTGAAATGTTTCAAAAGCCAAGCAACACACTCCTGAGCTTGCGTCATGCTCTGCTTCCTGAAGGGGCTTACACCTTGCACCACCCGAATCACAGGATTTGACGACTGGTGTTAAGAGGCTTGGGACTCGGTCGACCCCACTTTGAGTCGCATTCTCGAAACAATGCAACGGAAATGCCCTTTATTGCCTCCTCTTTTTTATTCTACCCACAAAAAGCACACAGAATTCTTTCCCAGCCTCAATGAGCGGATAGCGATCAGGTTAGGTTTAAAAGTAAGTAGAGAGAAGCAGGCAAGGAAGTCAAAAAACGTATTCTTGTAAGGAATTAAGACCTATCGGAACCGAAATCGGATGTAGTCGAATTTGTACGCCTGATGTACCCACTTAATTTTAGAAATAAAAGCAGATATTCCAAGGTGGCTAAACGGAATACCTTTGTTATTGTTGAATCGAGAAATGCCTTATCTACAATTTCGAAACTGGACAAGAACCATCGAATCGTAACCAGAGACACCGTTGTCAACTGCGTAGATGCAACAGACGTCATGCAGTTTACTTGTGAGTTACTGACACAAAACTTGAATGCGATTAGGTCTGATAAGCTTAATGTGTAATTTACAATTTTTGGGAATTGAAAATTCACACAAAGAATTAATTCAGCTAAAGTTTTCAGGCATGCATCCATACTGAGTGCCATGATCAATGATCCCTAGCCTGATGGGTGAGAATCGTAACAATAAAATTGTGTTGATTTAAAATGAAGCAATTTTGCGTTTTTCGACAATAAGCAAACAACAATTTCCCCTTTCGGAACATTTGAAATGCGGAAATGCATGTTGGGAAGCGCATCGTAATGTCGCCACTGCACCAAGTTGGAGTGTGTCAGGCATTAAGTGGGATTTCTTACAAATCGCGCGTGGTTCGTCCATTTCACTGGGTTATAAATTAGAAATTTTCATGACTTATTTATAATTTCAAATCGGTACACCTATGACATCATCATCACCATCATCATTAGTATTTCCAAAAGGATTTTGTGCGCCGTAATGCTTTGCACACAACTGTCACTTGCGAAAGTGTGAATTACATTTAAACAGGTCGGAATAGGGAAACGGCAACGCGTAGCACGCACGCAGACAGCACAGTGGCAGTTCGATAATCCCACTGTGGCTGAAGGGGCACTTAAAATGAATCGTGATGAAAATGAAAGAAAAACTTCCCCCCCCCCCTATTAAATGACCTCGAAATTCCACTTGTACTTACAATAGACCCCCTAAACTCGAACAATTTGAACTAACCTTTTTCACCGTTAACTGAAGGTTATAATCCTGACCCCCCTGAATCCGAAATCCCCAGGGTTTGTCCAATTGCGTCCTCGTTAGAACAACAGTCTGAACTGATTCTTGATTGTTGGCGTATCCGTGGGTCCTGGAGGCAGATGCGTTGGCAATGCGGTCGATGGTCGCAGCCAAATTCGGACCATGATTCGACGAGACAGCCTGGACTTTTTGACGGCCAAACTGCGACCCACGGGAGTCCGACGTTGTCACACATCCCAGATATGTATTCATGACCAAGTGTAACAAATGGAACTCTCAAAGACGTCTACGTACACTTGGTAAAATGCCCCAAGCCAAATATTGAAGGCGCATTTCGGGCACATTCGCCACTACCTTAGAAGGGCGACACACCATTGGTTGAACTTTTTCGGTGCGTAGCAACGTGTGAAGCGCTCGTTGGTGGTTGGTTAGTTGCTGGTTTAAAAACCGGAACAACTTGTTATTGCAGCGTCGAAAACCAGGTGCCTGACGCGGCTAACTTTACCCAAACTTCGTATTCAACTACGAAGACACTAGCCTCGCCAGCTTTGCCCTTTGAACATGTCGGTGGCCAAACAAGCCTGTTTGATGCGTCGAGAATCGAACGAGTTCTGGTTTAACTTGGAAGAGGATTGCAAACTACGAGTTCCAGAAAGAACTTCGACCTCCTCTTCCGGGTGCATCCTAGTGTTTCCAAATCAGATTTTCACGTTATGGGTTATAATCTCTGCGAGAGTTTATTCATGACTTGAAAATCAAAGTACAACAGTGGAGATGAAGATGTTACCTTCTTGTATTCACCACCTCTTTATGTGTTTTAGGAATGCAGCGAGAGTTTAGGCATTCACAATTATGTACACGTCGGTTCGAGAGTGCCATCCGACAGTTCACTCGACGCCGGTCGTGAGGTAGATTATCCAGTTGGTTCTATATGATGTAATGTGTCAATTCACGCTCGTTAACTCGGCCTACCCATATCAAGGATCCAGCATTTCCCCATAACTGCCCATCGCGGGTTAGGATTTTTTTAATTCCCCGAAACAGACTACTTGATTGGTTCACCCACAGCACCATGCTGACAGCTACATCTGTGTTAGTCCGCCTTCATCCACCAGGTCAAGGTCATTTCTGGCACATATAAGTGGGCACATCCCGACAGGTCACCCGGCCCTTGGCTAAGACATTAAAAGCTCTCCGCACCAGGCGGGATCTAGCGTCAGACGAGGGATCTGGGGTGCCGGTGACTTGAGTGCGTGACAAAACGTAACAACCCACGACCTTACCTTTAAATCATAAGAATCCACCCTGCCCAAATTTGCGCGCTTAAGCAATCCCACACACCACGCCACCGTTGTCATTAGGGAAAGCAGCTGCCCAAGGCCACGTGCAATGTGTGAGCATTCGCGTTCGTGTGTACACACGCACACACACACACAGGCGCGCCCTCTTTGTTGCATCCTCATCGAGCCGTGTTTAAAAAAAGTCGAATGGAAGATTGCTGATCGGCAAAAGATTGATGTAACAGCAAACCACGAGGTTCGGCAGGACCCTAACAGACCAAACTAGTGCTGGCAATCGAGAATCAACCCCCGATTTGAAAAGCCTAGGAATAATTAAAATTCCCTATCAATCCACGCAATAAGAGATTTGCCTAAGTAGACGCAAAGAAGGTTTCTTTGTTATACAAGACGACTGGCAAAAAGTCCTTTTAACTAGCTTCCCCTGAAGGTGTCAGAGAGTTTTCTACCGTCTTCTGAGGAGGTGGTGGTGGACACGGTTGGCGCGAATCGAGGGTGACTGTAACCGGACCGTCGTTAACCAAAGACACGTCCATCATCGCGCCAAATATTCCATCTAAATAAAAAGATAGGGGTACATTACACTCACTACTACCGTTACCGTGACATGCAACAAGCCAAATACATGGTGAGGCTAAAATGTCCATTTTTTTTCGATATTAGGAATGGAACCAGGCATTACGAGCACAATCAGGTTAATTGCCAATGTGCGAAGTGAGTGCTGCCCTTGCAACGACAGGGTATAACTAAATCGGAAATGCAAAACGGTCACACAGGCTAGTTCGAGGTACAGAAGGAAGACTTGTTGGTGCGGTGCTTACCACTGGTAACCCATCTGAAACGACAGGTTTTTTATATTCAGGAGACACATCCGAAGCAGCCCCAAATAGTCCTACGTTTTCAAGGTTCTACGTCGCAAAACTTGGCCTTGAGCAGACATCAAGGTACTCGGTTAAATTACTCTCCTGCTTAGCTGTCAACTAGAAGCTGCTCACACCAAATATTGCGATGGAAATCATTCAAATAAAACCAAGCATTTGTGATTAGCAAAATTACCAGGGTAATGGCGTCTTTTCGACTTATTTGTGCTCCAGTAGAGGAAAACAATCTTGTTATTTAAGAACGACCATTAAACTGACAGGGTAGTAAATCGCCGACTAGAAACGCCCTTTAGGCTGACTTCCCCCTGAAAGCAACCTCCTGCCTTTTTATGCTGCCCTAGAGGCCATACATTAAGTCACACAGGCGCCCTTGTGCACTGAATGCCGGCGCCTGCAGCGCAATCAAATACGCCACAATAAACCGCTAACTCAGAAGAACTTGGTTTGGGAGGGGGAATTTAGTTAGGAGTGAAAATATTTCAGGCCGATTCAAGAGTGTTCCCGTGTACACCCGTGGTAGCAAGCACTTTGCCCCTCCTTCCTCGGTAATGCCTGTGGTGAATTCTCCTTTAATCTACAATAATAATTATTATTATCATTATTCGCATTAAATTGACACTCAAAATTGATGATTAAGGCGAAGTGATAAAGAGCGCCATTGCTGGCGCATCGACGAGGAAACGGCGTTGTCGAGAAAATGGCCAACTTGTGTAGCTCTTGAACCATGACACACCCTTTAATCCGGTCGCTCCACCTCCGACACAGAGTTCCCCTTTTTAGCTGCATGTGGCCAGCCGCGCGAATCCTCAACCCCCCCTTCATTCTCGGACTATCCTGAAACCTAGGTCTCGATGTTAGCGCAGTTATGACTTACACATCCGAGCTATAAATGCACACGCGAAAACCGCGCGCACCATCACAGCTTCGTCAAGTTCTCGAACAAACGGTTGACTCTCTGTCCTTCCACCGACTTCATCCTTATTGGGTAGTTGGTGATACATGGCGTCTCAACAACACTAAACCAAGGACACACCACATCTCAAGCCTGCCACCGAGGCGAACCCACGACAGACAAGGGATCCGAGTTTGATCCCCCCATATACCCAGGTTAAGACACAACTCCAGAAAGTGCAACTTAATGGAATGAAATCATCGAAGAGGTACTTGTTACAAGGGCGGAGGGGAATGTGCACCAGGAATAATAGAACAACGCTGACAGCCACTGATGAACTGACGGGGATCAGCGGGTGGAAGCGCGACCCCGAACCGAAGCAACCAAAGGGTTTAACGCCACTGTGGAGGAACTACACACTTCGAGATGTTTAAATGCGGCACCGAGCAAATCGTCTTGCACACACAAAAAAACGCTTGTTTAGCCGACTCACGAAACAGGTCTACACAATCACGAGGCAAAATTTGTCAAGACAAAGTGCTGGACCCTGTCTGGGCGGCTTCGTCTCACCCAGTCACAACACACAGCCAGCTCGGCGCACCAAAAAAAAACACAAGAAATAGCCGCCCTTAAAATGTCAGAGTTAAGAAAAAAATACCTCAAGTTGGTAAAGGTTAATGGCAAAATAATCCGTCTACTAGTTGCAATGCGGAACATTGCTGTAGCAATCGAAGAAATAAGAATTGGCTACCTATTTGCCCCTAACTTGCAAAGGACACGAAAGCTCGCTGTTTTTTCTCCAATGAAAAAGTTTTATGCTCTACCTCACTGCAAACCAACAAGGAGGAGACTTTTGAATCAGTCGAATTGGCGGACGCGACGTGCGCCCAAGCGAATTGGGACGTGGACAGGCGCGTTGCAAGTACACCTTTGAAAGCAGTGCCTCCACGATAAAAAACTCGGACTCATTTACATTGGAGTGATTTAAAGAACATAGGTAAGATGTACCAAAGTAAATAATAAATGATTTCTCACGGAGCCAATCAGAATCGCTTGAAATCAGCAGAAATGCAAAAAGTAGCAACAAGCTGCCTCACAAATAAGATACGCAAAAAATAATTATTGATACACATGCATTCACGGAATACACCACAACCATCTCTTGGAGTCTAAATGATTATTAGAAACGTGGGACAGGGAATCTCCTTTGATACTCAGAAACAAAACCCAACATTTAAACATGGTAAAGAGAAGACGAGTTTGACAAACAGAGGGAGATCATAATCCGACAATAACATCTCCCATTTTTAATTCGTCAAACCGAAAAAAGGCAAGATTGGGTTCGAAAGCAGAGTTGTAAGGCGAAAAACAGGATTTATTAATAAAAACGAGGACAAGTTAGAGGTTGTTGAGGTTCCCGGCATGTTGCCTTGAACCACGCCGGGGTCACTGTGACAATCTACGCCGATTACGCTATAGTGTGTGCCCGCGAAAATAAAGAGGACCAGAGTAGAGAGGGCACAACCGTTTGCGAGACAGTCCAACCTAGTTGTGTTGTGTTAACTGATACAGTTGTGTGGACTAGTAGAAATACAGGCGTCTGAATGGTCACATGGATAAGAGGCTGGCGGTGGTGGTACACACAGAGGTGTGAATGAGCAGGCGGTCCCAGTGACTGACGGGCACGCCGTGGAAAGGGGAGACGTGTGTGAGAGGCTGCGACGACCGGGGTGTTAAACGTGAATCAACACGACTCACTACAAGGTCAATTAAGGGCTTCTTAGGGCAACCCTTTGCCTCTACCACCTTCAGCAAACACCAACCCTCTGAGGTGATAGCGGCCCGAGGAAGCGGCAGAGTCGAGCACTCGGACAAGTCTGATGAGTGACCGTTGATTGCAACTGTGGGCGTACGGCAGCACTTTTTTTCCAATTCAACGGACAGAAATCACAACCAACGGAATTATCTTCCCAGAAAACTTGGAGCTTACAAACGGTGGGGATGCTGTCACCACAAGTACCACCCAACAGTCGATGCCCCAAATTTGTTGTGTTGGTTGTCAAAATGTCTTAAGGTGTCACTTAACGGAGCTACTGCAAGTAGGACATTTGAATGCCATCTCGCATCACCAGTGGGGAAAAAGTAATGCTTAGGGCAAGTAGTCCTTTATTAACGCACGATACGCCACTTTGCTTTCATTGCATACTTTCCATATAAATTTGTCCACAAAAAAACAATCAATTTTACACCTTTTAGAATTTTTAGGCGAAGAAAGAGGTGCAACTTGACACAAGAGTTACTTGCTACCACGTCATTCCTTGAAGCAAATTTCGGGCTCTGCTTTAGATACCTTTAGGTTAGTTGAGAAACCTTCAGAGTCAAAGTACTTTTGAGGCTGAAGTTATAAGGTTATCTATGAAAAATACAGGAGACCAAAAGAGCTCTACAATCAAATTTCTGTAAAGACTACGCGTTCAAACCGTCCAAAAGCATCCAAAAGATTCGCATGCTCGTGAGCCGATTTACCCGTCAAACGGTGGAACTGCGCATCAAAGCCGAACAAAAGAACCTCGTGGAAATACCTTTGACCTTGTCAGCATCCTGATACTCCTTGCGTACCTTCACCAAAAAGGCTTCGTACAGAGTCTTTGAGGCGTCCGGGGCCATGGCAAGGTGAAAGTCCAACTTGTTTCCCTTCAGCAGCGAGTGCAACGTGAACTACAAGCGAGAGGAAAGGCAAAATTCACATCAACTGGCTCCTTCGAGTACCTAGGCGCTGTCCCATTTTAATCAAATCGATTCTTTCCAAAGGCAAGCACAGGCTGTTTCCTTTTGGTGGCGACTTCATTCCCCTTGCATGAAACTCCGATTCCCGAAGTACATGGATTTGATAACCGCAGCAGCTGAGTTGGGATTCGAGGAGTTACAACACGATATTGGAGGCTCTTTCAGCATTGTTAGAGCCTTGGTTAAGAGTTAGTTATCCACACAGCCAACTGCAATTTTACCCAAATGGAATGTGTCCAAAAAGCACCAAGACAAAAAGGAGAGCCTGTGATTATCCAAAAGACAAACCCCGGAAGCCTGATGGATTTAAGCTTGATATCGAAACAATGAGCCACACGAGGTGAGTACATTCCGCGTGAAGTAAGTTTGTTATTTCAGAGTTTGTTTAAATGGAGTTCTGTTTACTTTTATTTGCGATTTCTCACGGTGAGGTTCTGGATCGCCGTTGTTGCGCATTTAGTCATAACAATTAGGCGTCAGGAAGTAATAACTAGTGAAACCATTTTCGGACACACAACATCATGTTAATTGCATAATTCTTCTGTAGTTAAAATCTGTCTGACCGCTTCCCACGTCCACTCACGCCTCAAGTGTTGACCTTGAACATTCCCTTTTGGTGTGACCAATCACTGCTAATCTTCAATGTTAATACCCAATGATTCACGCTCAACGCTGATCGCCCATGCGACATTTAAAATACACGAGAACAGCCAATGGTGTGCACACCCGGACTCAGCGGCCTTTAAAGCGCTTAAGCCTCTACTAACTGGGTCTCCTACTTGTTCTTCGGGTGCCCGGCTTCTAATCATGTCGCACCAGTAACAAAAAATCAGTTGCACCGATGTGGTTGTAAGATTCACATCCAGGTCCTTCAACACTCCTACTAGCGTTTATTGTTCACAATGGGTTTGTGAAGTGGTGTGGCCCAATGACACTGACCTGGGCATCCCAATTTGGGCGAACAAGGTCAACGGAAGTGCAGGCACACACTCGACGGAGCTCGCTCAAAAAAAAACGGTTAAAACGGGGCTGCGAAAGAGGAAACAAGTTCGAAACAAACTCATCAGGATGCAATAAAGCCACCCAGGCGTTTTGGCAGCGCTGGCAACACAAACCGCCATGGACGCGTGCGTAATTAAACCAAATCCTGCGGATCTTTGTGAATCGGGCCACACTAAAGACTCGGGTGAAGGTGCTAACCATACACAGATCAAGTTCCAACTTAATGGAATGGAATCATCGAAGAGGTACTTGTTACAAGGGGGGAGGGGAATGACAAAACGACGTTGACAGCCACTGATGAACTGACGGGGATTAGCGGGAATCCCCTTAACACATTATTTTTTTTGTTTATTTCAATGAGAGCAGAACGAAAATAACTTTAAGAGGTTGCTGGCTATTGGTTTGGAATAGCGAACTGCTAGCACAATCAGATACGCCGGCGTCCGATGTGGGTTGGCTTGGCGACTAGGCGGTTCCATGATCCTTCCCGATTCTGCCAATTAAAGTTGCTGCATGTGATGAAAGTTTGGGGGTAAAGCGCAACTTCCAAGTACTATCAGCGGTCAGAAGTAGGTGACGAGTGGTGGTGGCGCTTCATTACTGAAATCACGGGGCTGTTGAGTCAAGATCTGATTAAACCAACCAGAGAGAGGGAGGAATGAATGAATGAAGCACCTGTTATGTTGACTAAGGACGTCTAGCGGACGCGCCAGGATGCATTGGAAGGAAAAGGCAGTGCTGCTCCCAAGCCTCCTACACTAGTCTGACGCGACGGTAAGCAAACTTAGAGGCAACAACACACGGGAATCAACTAAATAAAGCTGTTCGGCAAAATTCCATGGACTTGAAGGTGATTTTCTCCGAAGGCAAAGCAAAATAGAAAGGGGGCAGAATGCCATCTCGGAAAAAAAAATTGACAAAATGCTGGAGTTGCGTAGACTAGCGTTTTAACGATTTAGTTCACTGTCTCAACCGCTCGCGGTAGGTAAATTTATGCCTACAGAAGAACACAGACAAAGTGAAATTTACTGAGCAATATTTCAACTGACTGGTGATTGATGTAAGCGTCTTGTAACTTGGGGATTTCGTTTTTCCGAAAAAACCTGAGGCCGGCAGGACAGAGAGATATCTTTGATTGGCTAGACAGTGTGCGGCGCCTAGCCGATTGGAAAAGACAGTGCTTGTAGATAACGCAGAAACAAAAAAAACTTGACCTTTGACTAAACCGGCCTAATGTTTAGTAAAAAAGTGCACTTAAAGGGCGACTGGCACCTGAGAAACACAGAGAATCTCACCACCGACGTCCTTGACGCTCTTCCCCCACCGACTGTGCTTCTCAGCATCCTCGAAGATCCGCAGGTTGACGATTTTTCGCGCCCTTAAATCGAAAACATTTAACCAGGTCATTTAAATCCGACGCTGTTACCTCTTCTGCTTACAATGACAAAAAGATTGAATTTTTTGTTACCAAGCCTATGAAGACAAAGGGGCTGAACATTCGGGGTCGATTGAAGCACAATTTTAAGCAACCGATTTGGCGTGGAATTAATTTAACCAAAAGGCAAGTTAATAGTTGTGATCGGAGGATTAAAAGTGCGCACATTGCAGCGCACGTAGGTGTGTGTGTGACTCCCAGAAATTGCAAACACACCAATAAAACTGGTGTAGAGTGGTAAGCAAGTCACCGCCACTCCAAGACCAACAGCCGAGCGCGTTATTGTTAAAACCATTTAGAAGTTAGGGCGATATATTCAGACACGCAAGATGGCCAAATCGAGGACCTTCCGAAGCCTCAATAGATGAGGTTGCCAAGGTGTTCCAGTGAGGGGAGTGGGAGATAGGGCATTGCCGACGTGGTCTAGATATTTTGTCAACAGCCAGAACAGGCGTGCATTAAAAAACGCTCTGAAGAGGTACAGGAAAGTGTTCCTTCACGCACATGTAAGCCGCGTCCTTTTCGTCGTCGTCCCGTGAAATCCCCACGAGCACCATCAGCCCCCGGCCGATCTCACTAACCAATTGACCGTCCACTGAAAAACGAAAAGCCGAGTTAGCGACATGCTGGTATCCCAAAGTGGGCAGCGGTTAAAGGGGTTTCCGCTCTCCAAGGCCATAATAAGTGCCCGACTTATTTGCAATATAAACGGACAGATAAGGACGTACATCCTTAGTGTGATAAGTGCTGTGAGCAGTTAGATTCCAGAGTAACGATTTAGATCATTGACTAATCGCGTCACAGTGTGCGTATTTTTACCCAATCAACCTTAGCAAGGGCTCGGACCACGACAAGCTTCAAGACTTAACAAAAGGCGCACACAAAAAAGGCCGATATCAGTAAACCCCAGTAAATTTGTGAGATCGCTGCAAAAAATGGCATTCCAAAGAAAAAAAATACACAGAAGGCAAATGTACCGTGTACGGAGGCGCTTTTAACTCGCTGTATCACAACGCGCATGAGCCTTCAAACTCTGCAAGTCATAAAAAGAGGAAAAACGTTAGCGACACATTTACAAAGTTAATTTTTTGTGTTTATTTTCAATCCCTCATGTCAGGTGAAAGTGGCAATCAGGAGAGAAAAACAGTCAAGTGACCTTAGAAACAAAAAAATGTAAACACCCGTCAGTGTGGAAGTGAAAACACGCTGCCAGCAAGAAGGCAGCAGGCAAAAAATGCTTCCTAAACCTCAATACTTCCTACACACGGTCGTCGTCTGAATATACCTCTTACCACCTGAGTGTTCAGACTGGAAAGCGAGAAAACAGCGTTATGGGAAAGCCAGGAGTCCAAGGACTTCGTAAAGTGAAGTCCAATGCACGCAAACTAGCAGAGCACGGGGAAACAATTTAAGAGGGTACAGGCCATGGACGGCGCACGCTCCACACGAATATATCACGAAAACACGTGATGAGCGAATCCAGAGGAGGTAAACCACGTAGGGACTGGACGAGGATGGAGACATTGCTTATAGTGGCGTTCAAATTTCGATCACAAACCTATCAACAATTAGTATGGGGAAGCCGTTTCCAGCAATGATTAAGTTATGGGCACGGCTGCAGTCGAGTGAGGTGAAATGTTTAACTTCTGTTGGCTGTATTTTACTGGCCCAGCTGTCGGAGAAGCTGTGCTGTGCACACCTATCAACGGCAGTCCTGCTTAGTGGCTCCAGATGCTTTCGAGTAAAAAATGCCACTACTTCCAGAGGCTATAAATATTTTCGCACTGCGGTGTGTGCGCTACCTCGATTTAAACGAAAGAAGCACCATGGACATGCACTGGTTCACCGCCAGTACAAACCACCGAGTGCCGTCTATGCTCTAAAGTGCTAGCAATGGTTCAAGCATAGAATACGCCCCGGTCACGCCACTCTCCAATACACGGAGCTTACACCTCCAGAGCCAAAATCTTGAACTCTGTCATAGGCAAACCATCCACTGGATTTTAAACTCATGACAAATTCACCAACAGGATGTTCGCCTTGGTTTTCTTCTGTACGTCATATTAAAACACAAACCGAAGGATATCGCATATGTTCTCAGTTTCACTGGATTTTACGAGACATTTTGTAGCAGTGGTGGCGCAGAGACAAAATCACGGCGTCCACACGCACGCAAAAAGTGTTAGTGGAAAGCCTAACCCCACGAGCAGGTTGGTACACGTGACTGGCCAGTGACTACTGCATCCCTCCCCGGTCGTTCAAAGTTTATTTTTTTTCTTGCCTCAGTGGGTTGGAGTTGAAGGGTAGGGGATCAAAAGTGACAGCCATTTCTAGAGCCATTGAATTGCTACCACTGGCCAACGCACTGCACAACGGGCAATTGGTCAACAAACCAGAGGTTTGACCAAGAAGCAATGGGGGATAGGATAGTGAGTCCTGATTGGTGAATTTACAATGGCACAATACATACAATGAAAGTAAGAGTTTTCTTTTCTTGCTGTTTCGCTTGCACAATAAACACAAAGCATTCCTGTAGTCCAGCCTACAAAAAGAAAGGGCTTGCAGAATAAAATTGTTATATTTACGCTTATACATACACAAACGTAACTAAATGGGTTATAAAAATAAGCGCGACCATAATGCGGCGGGAAATCTAGTCACTGATTTTGCGAAAGAGCGAGGCCAAACGCCTGCCGAGTTCGCTGCCACGAGCAACGTGCGAGTCGGTGAACCCGTCCGAGGCCCGCTCCAGACAGGCTATTGTCTCGGCCAGTTTGACGAGGCAGGCGTCGACGCTGTCGGTGAGTCCCGTCGCGTCGGTGCTGGGTGTGCGGGGTCGTTTCTGGTCGCCGATTCCCGGGCAGAATTCTTGCAGTTTCTAGCACATAAACACACACACAATAGCTAAAACACATGAACCACCTAATTAGTATACCACGCTTAAAAGATCTTGACAACTCGTACTTCAGTCTACCTGCATACCCGGGTTAAGATAAATAAGTAAATAAAAGACATTTTTCAATCCTTGCGAGTTCCCTGTATCCCATTGCTTCGCCCTCGTACGGAATCATGTGACACTCAGTGTAAGTACCGAGAAGGGAAGATTTGCTTGGCTATGACAGACGCCTTACCAGACAGGCGAAAACAGAGAGACTGTGGTGTCAAACCCTGGAGTTTTTTAGGCTGATTAAGAAACGTGCACATCTACAGGTTACCACGATTCGTGGAAAAAAGGAAGATTGGCCTGACTATACCAGAAAGACTGCACTGTCAGACTCCAGTGAGTTTAAGTCCGATTAAGAAACGCGTACATCTTTCCCTTGAGATTGTAACACAAAAGATCACTTGCCGTTTTGAGATTTTCAACAACCAGACGAGTGAGCCCACAATTACTCGTCAGCTCTGTTTGGCATAGAGGAGACCAAACAGCAGAAAGCTAAAATCCAAAAAAAAGACACGAAAAAGTTAGTTGTCCGGTGGAGACAAGCAGATGGATCAGGATCGTTCAAATATGCCCGACAATTACGAGAGATTTTTTGCGGACACTTAGAGCTGCACAGCTTTCGAGTGACGGTTTAAATGGTCGGTTGTTTAAAACGGTGGAAGCATAGAGGTAATGGCTGCCATAATTGGCAAAAATGATGCACACAATTAGTACGCATCTGGCGTGCTTAAGCAGGGCTACATGAATGACTTGCACTCGTGTCCATTTGGGAATACAGTGAAGACGATTTTTACCAAGGCCAGCGTCAATTAGCCAAATTCTTGCTGCTTTCGTTGAATAAAGTTTCGTTCAAGATAGCGGCTCCAAAACTGCAGCGTGGCAAAGATGTGCGGCATGCACTCACCCATCGGTGTGAAGATGGGAGCGGGCTGAGGGGACCACGAAGGGAGGCCAGGCTGAATGAGGAAAGCGGGTAGGACAGGGAGTTCGACTGGTCGGAACCTTTGGGGCCACACGCCAACACCCAACGTGAGATGGCGTCGATTGCAGGCAAGGCAAGCCCGTCTCGGCATGACAGCTTCAACTGGTTCAGCAGCAGCTGCGAGTAAAGGGACACCATGCAAACAACGCAGCTAGCGGGTTTAAATGGGACCACTGGAATAATTTCGGAAGTAGGCCTCCCGATTTTAACAAAGTCGAACAAAGGGTTGAAAAAGTGGCACTTTTGGATGAACGACAAGTAGACAGATACGTCTACCGACTAAACTAGCTGAATCCGTCGGTAGCAGACGAAGAAAGGGCAAGAAGTCGAAGGGAGTAAAACGAAATCAAGGGGACATAAATATAAGACCAAATGTAACAGCACGAGGTTGTTCAAGAGACCCAACAAATTAGGACCCCGCAATCTAGCAGCATTTCTGACTAGCATTTAGTCTCAGCAACTCTATGAGCACACAGTTCATAATTCGGTCATTAACGCATGGTGAACTAATGGTGAAAGGGTGAAAGAGGCGAATCGAACACAGCCTTCCAACCTGCCACTCGGAGTACCTGAATTAACTCGCGACTTTCGGTCGTGAGGTCGTCGTGGCCGTCGGCAGTGGCGAGGTAGAGTAGTCGAGGGAACCACTTGGAGACAACGACTGTGATGGTCTGAATGCGCGCCGAGACGTCGATCTGGCGCAGCAGAGACGGAGGGGCAGTGAGGGGGGGCGTGGGGTCGACGTCGTAGGTGGCAGCTGCGGCACACAGATGGGCCAGCGAGGTCGAAAAGGGCACCAAAGAGGCGGGTGGGAGGTCTTCGGTGAGCCGGAGACATACAAGCTAAAAATCGAGAGACTGCGATCAAAGCAAGGTGCATTTAGAAAACAAAATTTACCCGGACCCCGTTAGTCTATGATTGCAGATATCATTTTGATCAAGCAGATAGGTTCTTTTCTAACCTGGTTGACGGTCTAAGGACTCCCACTTAAGCCTGATCCTGCAAAAAGGCTTAGAGAAAACGGAATTGATTAGTGTCGTAAAGGTGTCTAGTTGGCCCCTTTTTCCAGTTTAATATGCGAAGAGGTTTTGCCAACGCTACCAATCGCAGCTGGACTTGTCAAAAGCCCCTAAGGGGCACGGCATTAGCAGACGACGGTGACAGAAGCGGCTGGCGCATCTTCGAGGTGCGAAACCAAAGCCTTGCAGGTAAGTCAGACGTTTGACGCTCTCGACAAATAAACAAAAAATGCATCAAGATGAATTCACTACGCACAACCCAGGGAATTTCCTGACATCCACACATAATCAACAAATTATTAGGAATCGATTATTATGCGAGGTGCAATGTGAGGGAATTCCACCGCTTCAAATTATGGTCGATGGAATTGAAAGAGCTCGAGTCAGGAAGTAATGGAGAACTGGCCCAGGATCCAACACCAGATCTGTTTTCTAGTCCAGACTGCGTTTCCTCCTCGTCTGACTATCTTAGCGAACAAATCTCAAACACCCAACAAAGCCGACTTTTTTTTCTAGACATGCAACCGTTCCTTCGGCGGATGATGGCGCTAACAAAAGTGACTAGCAATCAGGAGCAATAAACTAACAGAATAGCGTGGAAAGCTAGCTTTAGCCGAAACGGGAACTCGATCTGTTCGGGTGGGGCGAGTACTTTAGTGCCACGACACAAGACCGGAAAGACATCCAGCCGTACTGCCAACTGCAAATGGTGTGAACACTTCAGAAATACGTGTACTTGGCATTACGCAGGAAGAACTAGCAATTCAAACACTGGGACCAGATAGGGGGACTGCTTAACTTCTCAAGTAAGGTTACTTACACGGAGAACCAACCATTACTTGGTGTACAGAGGCCTTTATTGCTCTTGAGTAGGAGAGAAATCTGTTGCATGAATTCAAGCTAAATATGAAATCATAAATGGAAAGTCATTCGTCCGCAGGATCAAGCTTTCCGGTTTTCCACGACACACTACAAAGTGCAATCATGCCGAATTCGCTTGGCCTTTTTCTACAAACGCATGGCTTGTGACTGCGCAAGTGTACGTTCCACGCAGGCGTGCTTTTGAGGGATTCAACTGGGCTTTGTGGGCCTACAAACTGACCCGCGACTTTAGTTAGCTTCGAGTTTTCCACCACCTGGGTCTCCCAATAAATTTACCCATTCGCATTTCAAAATAGAAGGCTGCTGAGATTTGCTTAAGAGCACGGGGATGGGGGTACGAGCGCGATATAACTCAAAGCAGCACACACTAGACCGATGACAGCCAAGAAGACGATCCGCTCTACCTCGGTTCCACAGGTTACCTCGCGGCTGCTGTCGAATGCACACAAAGCCAAAGGTTACATGCATACACCGATAGAAAACAAAACCGATTCGTTTGGTTTGTATTAATTTCCCACGCCCACAGCACACAGGACCGCTCACAAGGGCTCGCCCAGTGTTGATCGCGTGGCAGATGAAGTGGCCAATCCAACACAGCGGCCAGCCAGCGATGTGGACACAGACACTCAACGGTCCAAAGCACCCCCCCCCCCTTTTCGGGCGAAATGAGAGAGGGAGAGAGCCCAGAAAGACCGATTTGCTTGTTTGTCTGAGAAAAAGCAAGATTTTCCCACGAGATGGACTTAGAGCGTAGTGTTTTGATAACATTCACGGCATCTTGAAAAAAAGGTCCAACGATGAGACATGAACATCGCACCTACACAATTTGCTCGCCAGGCGGAAGGGTGGGTAACAGCTAGGTAGGCCTCAGACAACAATTCGTTCCCCCCCCGAGGAAAGCGACAGGGGAAAAAAGATGATCAAATCACTGACACTAGCACTTGTAAATTAGACAAGTAGTTTATCAAGAAGCAAGAACAGAAACGACATTTGGTAATACGTAACAGCAATGTAACTAGACGCCAGAAAGAGGTTGTTTTCAAATGACGGGAGAGTCCAGTGAAAGACAAGACGGTGGCTACTAAAAGCACAGGACTGTGTGGCAATAATTTTGGCCGAAATAGTACGTTCACACGTGACTCGAAGTGATTACCACCACCACCTCTGGAATTAATGCAGTGCGAAGTGACTACAATTAGGAGGGCCCGAAGGATGGGAATCCTTCCTACAGAGATTGCCAAATTACCTTGCGGCAACCAAAGCAGTGAATTATGGCTCACGCACACTCTGCATTCCTTCGTGCACTTTATTAAACCCGATGTACACAAAATCCCGGTTGGGGCATCAGCAAACACTGATTTACACAGCAGGTCTTCGGATTAACTAGAAAACACGTAAGAAGGAAACTTAGCGCCAACCGACACCCCTGCAAAGGGTGTCAATTCCCAGAAGGTCCCCGCCGTTCAGCACAAAATCCAGAAGAAGCGCATTAGACCGGTTCAATGCTGGGGAAAGGCCACTAGCAAACCAAACTCGCAAAATTGTCTCGGCTCATTTTCATGTGTGTGTAAGCAAAAAAAGTCAGTAGTGCTTGAGGTAGATCTTAATGCTTAAACTCACCGCGTCAATGAGCCAGGCAGGTGACTTGGGCTGGGTGAGTAGGAAGTTGACTCGCTCGAACACCTGCCGCTCCACAAGCGGACGAATTGACGCCTGGAGTTGTGAGCTACCGACAACGAGGAACCGCCAGAGCAGAGACTTCTCAGTGGCGCCGCGACCGAGACTATCGAAGAGGGGGAATGTCGACAGAAACTCGCGCTACAAAATAAACCGACGAGTCGTGGTAACACACTACCATAACTTTATGGTGCCTCGTCTCTCATTAAAACGCAGATTAAGACGGACACGTAGATAAGTCAGTTGGATTTACCGGATAAGAGGCAAATGGTAGGCGAGAAAGTAAACCATCCTAATCTAAACTGACATGTGTGCGAAATGTTAGCCAAGACGCAGACGCTAGTTCTTTGAGAGAAAACATGACCTTAAATAACGTAGAATTATATGTGTCGGAGATAAAAACATGAATGTATCTGGAAGACATTTAAATGGAGACAAAGTGGCATTGTCTTAATACACATAAAGTTAAGCCTTTCGATTGAGAGTGTTCGCACGTCGGTTCTCAATCTGGATTAGTTAAACGCCGTTTTGACAATGTGGAAGCAGACTGATCGCTCCCAGGTTCATAAAAAGCGCACATGCGGATTAGACTTGCAGAAACCGAGATTTTAAGGAGATTCTGAGAGCTACTTACGACACCCGCGATCTAAGATAGTGACTTGTCTTCACAAGATGGATAAATGATACAAAAGGCCTCACTGTGGTTGGGGATTTCAGGCTCTTTCGTGGGTAATGAGGACGTTACCTGTTGTCTGGCAGTAAGGAAAACGATGAATCGACTCAGCAGGCAACCAAGTCGCGACATCTGCTCGAGGACGCCGCAAGGCGGACACCCACCAGACGCACCGGCCTCGTAGCGCTCCGCCAGACACATGATCACACCGGCAAGAAGTGTCACGTACTGCCAGCAGAGGTCAGCACTGCCGTACCTGTCGGAAGTGCAATGTAGGAACCGTGACCAATTGGGTGACAAGTAACGCTACCGTATTTGGGTAAAACGAATTAATGATTCTCACAACACGACCTTTCAGGAAACCCCATATTTCAGTAGTTTCGTAGAAACAGAAAGAAAAAAGACAGTATAGTGAAGTTCATTAATATGCAAGTGAGCCAAAAGTGTAGAGTTTATTAATACACATAACCCTAAAGCTCCAAATTCATTATTCATATTGTTAGTAAGTGAATAGTTGTGTCCCTAAGCTACCGACGCAACCCTGTCTTTATCTTTTACAATGTAAGACTAGATTAAACAATGTGTTTATAGGTAGTAAAGAGGCGGTTTCTTTGGACGAAAACAGAAAACTATAAGAAGACTAAACCAGAGAGACTAGAGCATCAACCAAGCGTTTTCAGGGACCCGCGTGGCAAAGCAGGCTCCATTCTTCCAACAGACAGCGTTTCCAGTTACTCACTTGAAATTCACTGGGGTTGCGTGTGGGTGGTTGTGTGTCATGGGAACAATTGTTACAAGTAAACAACGCAGTATTGGGGGAAATGGTTGGTTTGGCTGCAGATGGCAAGTCACCGAACAAAGCGGGTGGAACCTGTTCCGCCTGGCCAAGCCCCATTTTGTTCCAAGTCTTGCACACACACACACACAACAGATCCCGTCCCAGAAGGCACCGCGCGACATGCAGGTGCACACACACACACACGAAGGAACCGTGGAACAATACTAGCATTACGAATAGCCACAGCAGTCACTGACACAAGGGGCTTCATTTACTAGGAAAAGGCCCGTGTGCTGTTGTTCTTGAAAGTTGTGCTCTTGTCTGACAAAAAGGACAAGAACCAGTGCATCTTCGTATAGCAGAATTATAGACACAGTGGGAATATTACTCTTCAGCTGTTCACTATACAGGAGTTCCTGATTCAAAACACAAACGTCATTGGCTCAACAGCAAGCACCCAATGGCTTCGGGCAAAACTTGCGTTTAAAACTCGTGCAGCGAGGAAAGCAAAATGTCTACAACGTCACTCTGTTGGGGATCCACGATCCCCAAGATTGCTTTCTGATGCTATTCACGTTAATTCTCTAACATTTGTTTCGTTACGCTTTTCATCAAGTCAAGGTCAACCCTGACTTGAATTAGTTTCACTTTCGATTTCACTTCTTCTCTGCACGTGGTTGACGTGAATAAAGCTCTCTACTCAAGCTCTGACCTTGTTCTTGTATTAGCCTGGCAAGGTCGGTTCTAGCTTCAGCAAGGGATCTGGTACCGTTATTTGAGTGGTCTTCTCTTTGTTACGGGCAAATATAACACACTCAAACACTCCAACAAAGTGCAAACAAAAAATATTTCAACCTACGGCAGCGGTCTTCACCGTTATCGTCGGCCCGTTTTACGATCGCAACATTTGGCTACTTAGTTAACATGCATTCCATCTTTACTATCTTTGTGTGCGAATTGCTAGTGCCATTTACTAAGGCTTAAAGACGGTGCTGGCCAGTGCGTAAAGTCTTGAGTTAGAAGGAGGGTAACAGAAAGGCCGCGAACTTGGCAATCAGTCGATTTTTACTTGAGAAAAAAAGCACTCAGCTACTTGTCAATGCAAGTCCAAGCCTAGCACACAGAAATGCCGTAGACAGCCACAGGCAACACATACTTCCAAGTAGCATTCGTGTGGTCGTCATGCTTAATCCATTGCCAGAGTCAAGACACCAAGAACGGCTCTAGATTTTGCATTTTGCTCGAACCAGCACGAGATGACCCACATCTTTGTAGTGAAGTAACCAGCAAGTCATTCTCATTCATTTACACAGCTGGTTCGAACATGTTTGGCAGCCGATGCACGCAAACATCGCTGAGCGCTAGCCCACAACCAGGCGACTGAGGATGCTTGCTAAGCGTCAAGTAAGTTCGGTACCACGTAGTTTAAAATAGAGCTAATTATTTATGGCATGGCTCAGATGCTTCGCATTCCACACGAATACGTGAGAGGATAAGGGAGGCAGTGGAAACGTGACGGTCGTGTTTCACTTAATGATGCTTCTTTTCAACTGTAAATCAGTAGTTTTACCTTGCCCACCTTGCATAACGGACCGCATACAAACCGCGTTGTACGCAACACGTGCCAAACTCCGCGAGTTTCTCACAGGAAAATTGCTACTGACATATTTTAAGTACACACTATTTGTTTACGATAATCGTATATCTTGGAGGTGCAGTGTGGTATTTCGGCGAAGCACAAATACTTAGAACAGCTCACCTTACAACGAAACACCAAACATCCTGAGCTATAAGTGAGATGACCGGCGACGCGTGCAATGTAGTGTCCAGAAGAGCCGACTCCTACACAAATAAAGGAAATCACAGACACTTCTTAGGCTATACAACTACTAACTAATTTAAGATAAGAATTGCAAATTGGGCGATGGAGTTAGGTACACAGTGTGAGCTAGCACTCACTTCTGGATGAAGACTTTCTGAAAAGGGGCGATCTACAATGCACGCATTACCAAAGTATGTAAATACGCGACTTGACACAATTAGGTCATATTCGGATGGAAGAAACACAGAGGCAAGTGGCACTTAAAAGGTGCAATGGTCGACATTCAATTACTGTAGGTCCAATGAAGAGTCAGAATAGCAAATGATGTTCCTCACAACGCCCATTTCCAGCAAAGCTGTGGTATTAACAAGAACTGTTCCAACAAACTGACTGAGGCTACGCACAACTCACAAGTCGCCAAGCCCTCTAAAAGTACCCCTTCACATTCACCCACACTACCGACCAAGATTTCCCCTGCCAGACCAAAAGGACTGTGCTCCAGGGAATAAATAAATCTATTTGGGCATTTCTCTGGTCATGCGATTTTCACAAATTGCACAACTACTTACTCTAAGTAAATAAGTAGAATGTTCACCTGGCGCTTTTCGCACTTACCAAATAGGGGAATACGCTATTTGGGAGACAGCGCACTGATCGGCAAATTTCTATCGTAATTTCAGTGAGAAATTCTTCGACCGCGGAGGACAGCTTACTCTGATCTACAAATACACACCCGCAGGCTAAGTGAACGCGCCAAACTTGAAAACGATCAAAGACCAAAGCAAACAAACCAATTTTGAGGTTCAAGAACCTCGGGACGTGGAAGTCGGACAGTTTAGGGGTGATTTCGTAGGGTTTCCACGACGAAAACGCTGCTTCTAGATTCGTAAAAATCTGAGCGTAGGCGCTGAAGTTGTCCGAAAGCCACGATTGGAATGACTTTTCATCTAAAACGATACGATGCAGTAGAGTGGGGCAAATGAAAAAGTGCTTCAAACATCCGAAACCTACCCCGACGATTCGACAGGTTCACTAGAACGCTGGCGAAAGTCCGACAGTTCACGAGGGGTGCTAGATCTGGGGGGGGGGGAGGAGAGAATGACCGATGAATTTTTGTGGTCTGGCAAACTGGTAGGAGCTGCCATGCGGGTGAGCAAAAGCCCGAAAAAGAGTACACACTTGCAGAGACAATGGCATTCGCGGCTGCTGACACGTTGAGGGTTGGGTCGGATTCGATTTGACACAGGCAGGAGAGCGCCATCTCCGTGGCCACGAACAGTGACGTCGAAACTTCCTTGAGAAAATCCGCGTCAAGTCCAGTTCCTGCGGTAAACAGACCGCCAGCATATTGCACCCTACAACCAAACAGGACAAATGCCTGCACTTAACGATTACCTTCGAAAACTGAGTCGTTTAATGACGCGTGAGAATGTCTGGTGATGACGCTTACGCAAAGCTCCTCTTGCAACGAAATATGAGACGAATCATAACCAATCCGGCATTTTACTGATGCCAATTTGACTGACTTGCATTTTATAAATGCACGAAAAAAGGTCTTAAGAAACAGACAGCTGAGGTAAAAAACACCGCCAACTTCAAGCAAGACTTGATCTAATTCTCAAGATGGCTGTCAACAGCATCTTTGTTTACCCGATTACGCATCTCTGGGAAAACCCAGGCTAGGCTGAAAAGCAAGGACTAATCAGCAACTTGCCACAAAATCGGTGGATACTCGTACACAAACCAACGAAGACTTGTACGGCACTCATTATTTCGTATAACGTCTACATGGATTCAAGAACAAGCTCGCTATTGCAAGCACTCATCCCGATTGTGTTCTACGTAATTCTAGTTCCGCATGCACTTGACAATGCATGATCCAAATACTGACGAATGCTATCACTTGGAATATTATTTTTCTACTGCACGATTATTTATAAATCAACCTGCGTGAGCTAGTACCCCAATTTTGCTAAAAGAACAAAGATCTACCAAAGCCAGTGTATCCTAGGAGGATTAACTGTGAAAATTGCAGTATCATACATTTTTCATTGACAAGGCCACAGATTTTCATTACTGTCACACACACACACACACACACACACTTTGTCTTGTAGCTGACCCAACACGCACAATAATCGGTGATTGAAATCGCAACACAAAAACGTGATTTAACTTGGCCTTGGCGTGATCCTTAGGGGAAGACCAATCTGAAAAATTAGAATTAATTCCGTGGGAGTAGGTGCATTTCACTCCTCTGCATGAACAATACTAACTAATGAGTACCGTGGTTGGGAAACAAGCAAGTCATTGTTAAATAAAAGTGAGACTTACTCAATGGCCCAAGAGATAAAATCAACAATACATCTATGCTGACAGGTTTCTTTGGTTCGGAAAAGCACGGATTGGAACTGTTTTACACACCCAACGATGAGGCGACATATGAAGGCTGCGAGCTTGAGTTTGTTTCTCCATATTGGCTCTCCACTTTTTGTTGTCAAATGTTTCTGCAAAGACACCCATCACTTACACATATTATACACAAGAATACCTCAGTATCAACAACGCATTCGCTAAAAATGCGCTTGGCCGATAACAGCATACAGCGAATAAATTCGTCTGACATAGGTGCCTCGGTATCTGAGTCGAAGTTTTCAATTAGCGCTTGTTTTACCACAACGTGAAACAAGGAGAGGAATCTGCCACATAACGTTGAAATATTTATGCCTACTGTGAGACGAACTTCCAAGCCTGAAAACCAAGCCGGATTTCAGTTTGATCGGCTGAAGATGCAACATTTCCGAATTTCACAAGAACTAAACCATCAATGAGGCCATCAAAAATACATACGGGAACCAAAGTGCTCCGACGGCACATCAAATTCCTTAAGAGCTTGCAGAAATCTCTCATTTAAAAAGGCCTACAATTGTTAACTTTTATCCATAACGGACACACTGAAAGGCCAATATGGCTTTAAGCATTTCCAAATCTTCTTCGCAGGAGTCTGTCATTTTCTAAAAACGGTAAGATAAATGAATTGACATACACGATACACACTGTATGAGTTCAGAAGACCGTCCGAAAACACTGATAAAAATGTAATAAACTTGTTCACATCTTCATCTAGATTGTGTATATTCAAGTGGTTGATTAGATCAGAAGTCTCGCGAAGTGTATTTACAAACTAAGTATTCGTAAAGTATTCACGAACATTCATACCCCAGAACCGGGTAGGGAAGAAGACATGCTCCTAACTTTCACAGACGCCTGTTGCAGCTACAAAACTAGGTCTTCCATTTTTCAACAAACCTCGGAATCCATTAAAAAGTGACTACTTTATAATATCCAGAATAATGAGGAACCCAAAAAACACCACTTGGAAAAATGCGGTTAATGTGTAACCACAAACGAACCAATCATATTTCGAATAAGTCAATTTTCCACGATTTATTAAGAAATAGATTAACATCAGTTTCGGTCCTGCAAATCCCATTACTTATTATTGCTATCCTGTTTTCCGTTATGAATTAAAAGTGATTAAATTTAAGTACTGGCAGAAGATTCCAAAAGGTTTGAAGAGATAAACTGCCTATTTGGTAAAATAAGAGAGCGTCACGAATTTATTAAAAATTGGGTTTTTCTATATCGGATAGTCATTGTTAAATTTCGAGGCTTTTTGCTTGATGTTATTTAGTAAATAGTTACGTGCAGTGAGTTACCCCTCTATCGTCAAAATTTTTTTAGTCCAATGGACTGTATATTTTTTACGATTTAAACCATTAGGATGCTGTAAAACTCCTCTGGAAACAGGACTGTAAAAAAATTATTTAAACGCACACGACCTTATTGATCTGGCACAAATAATAGTGTGTGAAATGGAATTGGTAAGGTTTACTCAAAGTATTCTCTTTGCAATTCTCGTCGATAACTTAACCCTCGGAGTTGCTGACACATAGGTGTTACATTAATTACACCAGACATCGTCTCCCATACTCTGATGGATTCTTCCACCGATATGCGTCACTTCATTTCGGAAAATTTTGAGAACTGGAACAAAGTGATCACTCGAAATTAAGGCTCTTTTGACGATTAAGGGGTGCACTTCTCTTCCTTTCATGCAACCATACTTTTAACCCAACAGGGACAGCGCAGGTTAAAAAAGACAAATTGCAAGCTCGTTAAGTAGTATCATTCACCGTCACAATCATAACCCGTTTTTGTGAATTACATTAAAACACCTATTAAGCACTAACTGCCTAAACCGTCAGGAGTTTGTAAATTTACCACGAAAAGCGACTACAACAGGCCTCCACCACACCATGCTGCTCAACGCTTTCATCGACATACTTTGGCCCATACTCCAGCTCCTCCTGCGTTTACCGAACGCGCGAGCACTCAACGCGCGGATCACGTCCTTTGCGAGCTTACTCGTAACACAGTGAAACCCAGAACAAAATTAATTCCACAAACTTGCTAGTAGGTACGTTATCCCTTGGGTGTTTCGAAGGCACACAGTTACACAGGAAATATATGTATATATTAAAATCAACGCGCGTCTAAATCTCAGCACCAAATTATTAATCTTGCTGAGTGTTAACAGTCGAAATTACGTTGCGATAAAACGCATAACAAGGGCAGTTATGTGTATAACAACACCAAACTAGGCTTGGTGGTAACAGGAGACAAAGACATGGGGTGGGGCCGAAAGACAAGGGCGCGCTGGAGACTGCAAACATTGACGAGGTTGGAGGGAGGGTCAGTAAGGGACTGCGAATAAGTACAAGGAGCTCCAAGCAGGGAGCAACTGACGCGACATTTGTACAAGGCTGCCGATAGTTTGACTTGGGAGGAGGGGGGAGTCAGCGAGATATTTCTAATCCGGTTGGTACACGGAGCATTTCGGGATGAAGTCAAGCCGCAAAACCTGTAGGGACGGGGCCCATTACATGAACATGACCATTAAAAGTTTTATCCCTCTCAAAATTTCACATGGATCAGAAGCGCAGGTTATAAGAGTAAATTTTCAGCTCACTCAGCTATTTTTAGTACGTAACTTGTCGGGTGGACATTATGAGACGCTTGAAAATTACCTTTACACTGTTAGACAGGTCGCATTAGTGACAACCACTGAAAATGAGCTGGTTTCCTAGTCAAATCTTGTGACTTGATGATGGACTACAAACTGACCGATAATTACAACACATCACAAACGGCTCTTTTGGACAAACTGTAAGCTGCGATACTAAATAATTTGCAAAGAACATATATAAGGTTCAATTAAGCTGTTTTTGAATGGTTCAGGTCAAGAAAACACAGATATAATAACTTAAAATCCAAAATGCAGACCCCAAAATTTACATTAAATGGTCACTCGTTGAAAACATTTGGACCTAATTAAGTTACGTAGTTAAGGCAATGCAAGAAGCAAGACAAAAAGCTAGGGCAATGAAAATTAAACCTGACGTAGGGAAATCTCGATAAGAGTAATAAATAAAAGTTACTGGGATGCTGGGGACCACATGTTAAGACATGAGGTAGGGCACTTATGGAAAATGAACAAAGATTGGTACTTTGAACTAGCGACAGCGTCCCCCCTTATCACATTGCAAAATATTTAGCAAATACTTTATCCTGGAATTGGAGGCGATAAAGCCAAAGCGAGGTAAGACTCACATATTCCATTAAAACAACTGGCTCGGAAGATCTTTGCTTTGCTAAGCTCCAGTTGAGTCCAAGTTGACAATAAAGACGAGCATTCTCAGACTCAAGTGCCTTCTCGATGTTTCGTTTTATTTTGCGATTCACACAAATGGCAGGCCACATTGAACATCCAAGTGTGCAACAACAGCATATGAAGCCACACAAAAGCCATTTTAAGTTTGTTGGCATTGAGCGTCTAAGCTGACAATTAACCTTTGAAATTGTTTCCTGGAATTCTTCTGGAGCCACCTTTCCATGTAGTTCAGAAGGGAAATCGCTATTAAATACATTATTCATTCCAAAGCTGAAGCAAATATGACAAAACGACTCTTACATCGTTATATCGCCATTTCCCCGAACAATGATTGGTTCTAGTTTAGTTTCAGCAACATAAGTATCTGGAATTTCATAAATAATTACATCGGAATCTATCATTAGGAGAAAAAGCCAACTATATTCGCCACAGGCATCGACGCATTCACACACAATATTTCGAATGTTCCGCCATTGGATGCCATCCAGCTGAATTGTATGAACAGTCACTTTAACGCTAAGTTTGTATTGCATTTAAAATCACGAATAGAAGTGGTCAACTGTATTAGTAAATATTCTTTTTATATTATGGCTGGCAACATTAAACGTACATAGAAGTTTCCATTATGAATGGGAGACCTAGAGACAGTGTCGAAATCAAAATTGACAAACACTTGTGTTTGAGAATAAACGAAATCCCATTTTCTGTAGATAACAAGCCAGAAATAAGGCAGTGTAAATTTATGTCGCGCTCTTTAACCAGAAATGTAAATGTAATGCAGTCTTCGGTGAATTATACTTGTTTTTAAGAAAATTACACAATTTAAAAATGCTTTAGAATAAAATAAGAAGATTTTACTTTATCAATAGTGATTTATAGGTGGTATGGATTTATTAATGACCTGGGTTTCTGTAAAATAAATGGAAACATATTTGCCATTAGTGGCTGACTATGGCCTTTGTTTGTAGTGAAACGTCACGCCAATGCCGAAAATTTAAAATGGCTTATATCAGCATATGGTCCGTTGTCCAGAGTTTCATGTGGCGCCATGTCTAGAGCATCTATTAGATTCTATAAGTTAGAATCAACACGTTAATAGGATATATATATATATATAT
>UXSR01000107.1:0-80230 GCA_900604375.1 Mesocestoides corti
CCCCTGACCTTGTCCCTTCCGATTGTTATACGTTTTTATTTGGAATGATTTAATAAGGGATCAAATGGAAGAAGTCAAAAACTGCCCAACGAGTTTCTTTGAAGAGAGATCGCACAGTTGCTAAAGCGAAGGCATGCCAAAGGCTTGTATTCGCAGCAAATGATGGAGAGCACACTTCTGAGAAATGAACCTTTTTTTCAGGAAATAACTGCATTTAACTTGATTTTAAGTCGGGTTCAAAGGTATACAATCATAGAAGTCATCTGATTCGGCCTCTGGTACAAAGACTGTGACAGCGTCCTTTTCGTCTCTCCAAAGTGATTTAGTGTGTTGATTTCAGTGCAAAATGTGCACATGCGGAGAAAAATTGTATTTTTTAAAAAAAGGGGCTTCGTTTGCCTAAAGTCCAAACAGTCCTCACTGCACGCTTACTGTAGCAAGTCATGCCCACGGTCTAAAAAGGCCACTTTGGCTTTCATGAACGTCTCAGATCCTATCGGATGCTCAATTTGGACGATAATTAAGACGTATATGAGATGGCTAGTCACTGAGTTGATGATAATAAACACTTCGACTCGTTGAGCAGGTGGAAGTGAAAGCGTAACGTGTCTTGCAGGCTTTCGGCGCAACCGAAGCCATGTCGGACCGAATCTGCATTCACTCAAAGGGAAAGGAGATGGTCAAATTGTCCGCGGATGACCTACTTTCGTGTTGCGGACTATTCTGCGGCTTTGGTTGTAGTGGTGGTTTTCCTGAGAGTGCTTGGAAGTACTGGGCAGCAAGGGGTATTGTTTCTGGCGGTGTTTATGGCTCAAACGAGGGTTGTCGTCCATATGAAATCCCTCCTTGTGAACACCACACCCATGGAGACCGGCCAGATTGCCAAGGCAACTCAAAAACACCAAAGTGTCAAAGAAAATGCGATGTAGGTTACAAAATGGACTACCAGGAGGACAAGCATTTTGGTGAGTTAAATACGTTTGTTCAGAATGACCTTTCTTTTCCTTACAAATCCGTGATTACGCTTGATCTCACTGACTTTGGGTTAGCTGGTAGGACCCTGAGAAATGACACGTCAACGTTTATGATTGTGAATAAATTTGCATATTAGCATTGAGGCGCACGGAAAACGAGATGTAGCACCCGCAGTTTAGGATGACTGTGAAATATCGGCGAATCTCGCACATGATGGCCACTCAAACCGTACGCAACTGCACTTTTTAGATGCACAGACCCTCTACAGATATTCATTGGGCAATTTTGACATTTAAGAGCCATTTTGTTCTTGGTTGATTTTAGTTCCTAGCGCTTTTTTCGTCAGGATAGTAAGTTATTTGGTAATCTAATCTGATAGCGTGATGACGCCGCCTTGATAAGTAGAAATGAAATTTGGAAGACGCCACTAAGTCTTTAACTAAAGATGTGATAATGAAGGGAAAACGTAGTTCATGGATCGCCTATTGTCGTGCCATGTAAACAATAATTGGATGGGTTACACGCCTGGCAAAAACGATAAACAGCCAGAAGTGTTGTTTAACGTAAGCGTGGTATCTTAAAACACGAAATGTCAATTAACCTGAAGTGAATACACAAAGTAAGTTCTGAGCCCAGACTCATGGCTGCGACAGCTCTCGACACACTGTTCACCGCGTGAACGAACTCCCAATTGTGCTAGAACGAGAAGACGAAGAGCAAACACCAAGGGGTTAGACGGAAATGACAGAAACAAAAGTACTAATTGCACAATTCCAGTTGAAGATTTTACCTTTATTAACTTGTCCGATATACTCAGCCTGATTCATTGTACGAAATCACCTTCCTAGTTGTCAGAACTATGCCACTGTGTCTTTCCGCTCGTACTCCACTCCACTCCACTCGTACTCCACTCTTTCCACTCGTACTCGTACTCCAATTATTAACTTGTCCGATATATTTAGCCTGATTCATTGTACGAAGTCACCTTCCTGGTTGTTAAAACCATGCCGCACATTTCCTAATAGCAAGCTGAAACCCAAAAAAAAAACAAATCTTAAAACCATTTCATTAACCCAGCCCAGTCAAATATATCAGGCATAATCAGGCCAAGAAAAAAAATGTCAAAATTACAGGCCTCCGCATTTGGATTGCAGATTTCACTTCTTGCATTTCAAAGTAGAATTTTTTAACTATATCCAATCACAAACTTTCCGTCACTTCTGTGCACACACTTTGGAATATCTACATGCACCAACTGACGCCCAGAAAAGTCCATTTTAGTATCTTGAGCACCTAACGAACGCCACGGGGTCTTTCCACTCGTACTCCAATGAATCTGCTGCATCCATAAGCTGATTTGGCCACCAATTGCGACTTATGGCAGCATTTCTCAAATGAACCATGTCAACAACTGCTACCTTCTTAATTTCTCCATGTACCTGTTTGTTTTAGCCGAAAGTGTCTACAACGTTCGAGCTAGTGAAGTGGACATAATGATGGAGATAATGACTGGTGGTCCTGTTGAGGCAGACTTCAACGTGTTTGCAGATTTCCTCACGTACAAGTCGGGTGTCTACCAACACGTCCGAGGACAGTTTCTGGGAGGCCACGCGGTTAAGATGCTGGGCTGGGGTGAAGAGAACGGAGTACCATACTGGTTGTGTGCCAACTCCTGGAACACCGACTGGGGTGATGGTGGGTTCTTCAAGATTCTCCGGGGAAAAAACCACTGCAAAATCGAGGCCGAAGTGAATGCCGGCATTCCCAAACTGCACAACTGATTTTCCAGTTGCACGTGATTGCTGATAAAACATGCATTCGCCAATTTCTGACGTACCCACGGGAATCGCTTCTGTGTAATTTTGATAACCAGACTGCTGTATAGAATGCCGTGGAACTAGAACCATGACATCGCCTAACACTCCGGTTTCATTGAATGGTTTGGATAAAACTCAACCATCAACACTTGGTGGAAAGCAGAGTGGATTAAATGGATTCGAAGGTGGTTGTGGTACGGAAATGGGGGTTTGTAAATAGCATCCAGTGTCGAAGAAGTTTTTGGTTTTGTGGTGAATCGTGTGATGACAAGTGTGATGACACGGCCCTGAGTCTGTGTTCACCCCCGATGAATTCCAATGTTTATCTTGGGCTGTCGCTGCATGTGTAAACAACCTCGACGGCTCCCCCGTGTTCATCAGTTGACGTCACTTGACCCACTCTGGTCACGCTGACAACCCAACAGTACGCGTGAACAGCCGCGGCCTGAAAAACCGTTGAGTTCCCGCTATATTCTGCCCTCTCACCCTGCTTTGGATATGTGGTTGTGGATGAAGCCGCGCCAGTCATACTAAATAAGCTGCTTTGGTGTAGTTGTGCGATTCACATCTGCGCATTCAACAGGTCCTATCGGTGGGAGAATGAGTAGAACGTGGATTTAACTGCATGGAGGAAGAACAATTAAATGTCCACGACTTCGGATTTTGCATAGCTGTTGGCTGAAAAGCAGACATTGACGAATATGTGGAGTTCACAATTCAGGAACTGCATTTCTTGTGTATCAAATTTCTGCAGATTATGAATTAGCCGATGAAGTGAGATCGATGAGACGAGTGACGTACTCGCAATATTAACGATCCCTCTTTTTACTGGGAGCCATGAAGCCAAGACTCATGGCAGTAAGATTTAACTTTAAACTCCACTTAGAAAAAATAATTAAGTAGGCGGTTCCATTGTTAGACAATATTGGCAAGAGTATGCAATGAATTGCGTAGATTAAGGTCCGTTAACCTGGTCGTCACAGTCTCAGACACACTGTCCCCCTTGTCACGGCGTGCCCGTCAGCCATGCCAGAGCGTCTGCTCAGTCACCCCTGTGCATCTACCGACACTACCCGCTTCATCCATCTGACCATTCAGACGGTTGTGTTTTTCACTAGTTCACCCAACCTGCACGAATCGACAGAACACTAGAGCCATGAACTACCAGCATTGCGCGCACATGGCACAGCACAGCTTGGTTGAGCCATCGAATAAGCGGTTCTTTCTCTCATCTAGCTTTTTCCTTGTGTTGTTGTGTTGCATTGTTTCGCAACAAGCATTTAAGAATGAAGATATTTGATACTTGTGGTGCCTCGAAACCCCAAATTCACAAATTGGCAGGCGTGACGCAAATAAAAATGAAGCACTCAACACGCAACCTCCGTTTCTGAATTTTGCTCAAGATGACATTTTGGGTGTGTGTGACTCAAGTACACAGATAGATATTGTCTACAGTTGAAAGGAGGCAAGAATGTGTGTTGATTGCCAATGAAATTGAATGACGCAACTCAACTTGGCACGGCACTAAGTTGCACATTTGTTTTTTGCATAAGCACAAATTAAACTGACTACAAAGCAAACTTGGCAAGTACCTCGATAAAGTGGTGATGCTATAGAATTTTGAACTGGATGTGAAGCATATCGGGCAGATTCGGTGACGCGCAAAGTAGCGCAGTTTGTCCACGCTAAATGTCAAACAGAAGTCAAAAGTCATGATCCCGCTTACTTTTGACAAATGCAAATCACAACTTGGTGATTGACATGAATTTACTTTTCTTACCTAGTGGAGTCCATTTATGTCGTCGAATTGGTCAAATAAGTCAATAGTCACACAATGCGTGGGTTCGAAAACTCAGTAATTGATCGCATTCGGCTTACACCAACCCCATGTCTTCGGGTTGTCGTTGATGGTTCGAATTGATTTAGTCGTCCATGCGGCTTGACAGTCAAGTGGTTGTGTCTAGATTATTGTGGCATTGGAATGCACCTCCACAGAAATAATCCTTAAATGTCCAGCCTCCTGAAAATACCAGGCTTGTGCTTCGATCTGATTACTGACACCGACCAAAGCTGTTTTACACCTGGTTTTACTACCAGGCGTATGCAACTTAGGCATTGAATGTGATGACTGAAATGAACTTGGTTAGTGGTTGATTGTACCCAGAATTGCCTCCAGCACTTCACATTGTCGACAAATCAGTGCCTGTATTTAGACCAGCCTGAGGGAGCCAGAATGACAAAATACACCACAACGGAAAAGCCACAATGAGAACACTGCGAATGTCTTTGCTTGATTAGGCAAAGAACAATGCTAAAACGCTTCTGGTGAAAATGAAAACGTGCTGAAAAGCATTACGTTTGTCTAGGTGTGTACACTGTTTGCTTTAGTCACATTCCTGAACTAAAATCACACAACTATTCTTCCTTCCCTATGTGTCGTTGAAAGATTTAAATATACTGGAGCCAACTCAAGAAACTGAAGTTTGCATTTCAGATTAAAATGTTGGGATAGGATTCGCCTGTTGACAAACAGTGGACACTGTACCTGCAGTGCAGTCACGAATTTGGATTTTACTGAGCTGCTAGTACACGCACAATCATGCGACGGATCAGCTAGTAATGGGATAATCTGTATTTCACATAGTGGGCCGTTGCATAAGTCACCACTTCAGAGACCACGTATGATTATGTATGCTGTCTATTCAGCGTTTCTAATTTGTCCTGCAAGTTGCATATTTTTGGCTTGCTTTTGACGTACTGCAATCCATACATAAGAAACACCGCGCACAAAATAAACCAAACAATCCATATCCAGTTTTTCGAGTACAAATACCAACCCACTTCTTGATTTCACGTTGAATTTGATTTTATTTGTCATGCATAAAGAACATGAAGTGAAACCGTTCATTGCAGCGTAGTCACAGAGTTAATATGAGTTATCAAACATCATTTTAATCTAGTTTCGTGTGTAGGTAGTTATCCAAGTTTGTAATGATAGGCCTGTCAACATTCATGGGGTGAATTGAAATTGCAGGGTGACAAATACAATCTGAACAACAGAGAAAGCAATCATAATGGTACGTTGTGACTTGAGGTATTGCTAAGTCAATAATTAAATGAAGTAAGAAATCTACATGGTAAAATGTCAAAATTGTGATAGTAGTTAAAGAAAACTGGAATTTTCGGAAACTAATGAGAAAATTTGAAATTGCTTTTTACTGTGGATTTTGAAGCTTTGAAGTAAAGGTTTTGTCGACGACGCATTCAACGAAATGTATATACGTAAATAATTCAAACACCTCTACAAATTCCATGAAGGCTGAACTTTTAATTGTTCGAAATACATGTATATAACATCAGTTTTATAAAGTTTAAAACATGACTTATATGTAAGATAATTTAGGTAGTTTTGTGATTAGTCCTAATTTGCTCATTTGAACTATCTTAGATGCGTGTTTTAATGCATCAAAAAGCCAAATGAATAATTGATAACGGCTTTGAATCGTTGATCACCTTCTGGTTATCTGAATTGTGGTTTCACCTCTGTCTAGGTGCTTCAGGCTATGCAAATTCAGCGACTGAACAATTTTTACTTGTGATTTTTAATACTGTTGGTACGACCGTTCTCGTGGAGGACTGATTTATTGTTGTTGTAATCTTGTTGAATCCATTATCCCAATTTACTTCTCCGTCCTAATTCTAAAATGGCACCCAACTCCTCAGCTGTTCCAGATACACCACACCAACAATATGGTGTTACTGTCACTGAGCTCCAAGAAATGATGCAATTACGTGGTCTCGAGGCCATAGACTATATCAAGTCTCGGTATGATGGTGTAATTGGACTTTGCAAACGGCTGAAAACGTCTCCAAGCTGTGGTGAGTTTAGCCTCCATCTTTGAATTTAATTTACTGGTGGTTTATATGTTATAATTCATACTTCGTGATTTCCGTGAGCCAGATGTAGACTTTTTTGATTCGATTAACTGCTAATATTGTAGCTTCTCAATTCCAAATTTCGCGAACAAATTGACATACTTCCTTTCGTTCTGTAAAAGAAGTTTTTGACAGAAATGTTACGCTTAAATTTTGTTCGCTGAAAAGAAGTTTTCGGAAATTATCTGAATGTAAATCTCACTATTTTTTTCTTTTGTCGTCCGCCTAGCTGTACATTGATTGCTTCATATAAAAGTTTTTTTCATTAACAAGACATGCGCTACGAAATTACTTAATACCTCCATGGAAATTTGTTGGGTTTGTAGTCCAACATGATATCTGGTGTTCACCCAAGATAGTTTTATGCGTCTTTCGGAAACAGAATATACTTAAATGAATCTCTATTTACCGTTCACATAGGTCTCGCCCATCAAGGCATTGTAACGTCCTGTCGGCAACTAACATGAACGGCTTTCTATTGCAACCTTTTATCACACGAACACTGACATAAAAACCCCGATAAGATTTCTAATCAACAAACTTTTTTCCCAAGTAAATGCATATTATTTTAAGAGATGTTTTTACTCTGTCCTACGTCCATTAGGTGTTCACAGCGTGGAAGTTGCCGAACGAACCCAAATATTTGGATCCAATGTTATACCTCCCAAACCTCCGAAAACGTTTCTGCAACTTATGTGGGAAGCACTTCAGGATGTTACACTCATAGTCCTTATGGCTGCCGCAGTTGTTTCACTTGCTTTGTCACTTTACAGCAAATGTAAGTAAATGTAAGGTTGTTGAATAGTTTACTGATGCTTTTAAAGAGGAGGAGGATGGCGTGGAACATGCTTCTACGAATCTGTTAGTAACTTCATTTTTCTGAAATTGAGGTCTTAGCCATCTGCACTCATAATGTCGCCAATGTTAAAGATTCTCGCTCTAATCATGGTTCTGTATGTCTTGTCTGAAGTAAATCCTGAACATTGCCTAATCGAAGGACTGAGTGGATCCTTGTAGTTTGCGTTCATATAACTTATTGGTCACAATATGTCGCCATGTTTTTGTTTATTTTAATCTCCACACTCCGCCCTCTTAAATTACATTCCTGTGATTTTAGTTTGTAAAAGTATTGTTATTTCAACTCAAATACTCAATTTTTTAAACATTTTATTGATATTTACAGCTCTTAAGACAAACGTGATGCAATCAGTTTGCGTATGACTTAGTTAAGTCAACATTTAAATAGGGCTGCCTGACCAATCCAGCAATAACACCGAAGCTTTTATTAGTTCATTTTTTGTACACTTGACACTTCAGTGTTTTAGTATAAATCCTTTTACTGGTCTTTGCATGTTCCAACAAATGGTTGTGCGCCAAACGCAAATTCAAAATACCTATGATTATTTTTCAACCTTCTTTATTATGGTCGTTATAAACGTCAGAAATGGTGCCCTTTATCTGATTGCGAGTTTTTCATAAATTCATCGCCATAGCCTTTTCATCATCATCGTCTTGAAGCATAGTTTTCCTTTTTTGTTAAATTGGAAAGGTAAGAGTTATTCTACTAGGCACGAGTTTGGCATTAAATACTCTTTGACACCATAATTTAAGTTTTATTGAACATCTCGTACGCCCACTCTACCGTATCTCCGTCGAGACTAGTTTCACACGACAATTTTCTTTCCCTCTATGTATGTCTAATATTTTGATTTGATGTGTTCTCCTTGTGAAGACTTATGGATCTGCTTGCAGCAAAACACTGACTTTACAATTTAGGGAATAAGTTTTTTCGTTAACAAGGACATTTAGCATCTGTGGTCAAAAGTACGGTCACCGTTGACATGAAGTCAACGTTACGTCAAAATTGGTTCAAGGGTGTAGTATGGCCATCGGCTTTCCGGCGTCGAATATCCCTAGTGCATTGAATCCAGAGGTTCTTGATCTCATTAAAGTGCAACGTACTCTCGTCCAAACATCTTTTAGCCGTCATTTCGCAATGTGAATTGACCCAGCACAGCCATTTGTAGATTTGGTAAAAATGGATGTCCATATAAAGGGAGGTGTTTAAATTTTGAAGTATGACAGCATATGATCAATTTGCACGTAATCAGGCATCGTTTTCCGATCCTTCGATGCCGATAAAGGGGGCTGTCACAGGGATTGTCTGTGGCACGGTGGCATGATCACAAACGTGGTAGTTCTGTCGAATTAGCAAATTTGCACTTGACAATCGACTTTAAGAAACCGGAGACAGGGCAGTACATCAGGTTGAATTTCACAGTCTCGTGTGAACACTGTCACTAGTTCTTCGTAATCGCCCTCTACGCAGTATCGCTGGCTCCTGCGTGGCTGGCGCTACCACAATGCTTCCTTTTTCTTTCGAATAGACCTCTTTATTGAGGATTTCTGTGTGTGGCTTGAGTTTTCACGCCACTTTGGTTTCACAGTGATGGAGGTAACTGGCAGCGGTTGCGACTACATTCGGTCATTCGAGTTTTATCGAAGTTTAGAGGACGAATTCGCCTGGGTTGTCTGTGGCTGACGCCGAAATCTTTCATGTTTGCAACTATAAATACCTTATACTAGTGCTTCGGGTGTTTTCTACATTTTTTGTGGATTGTGTTAGTCTAGATCAGAATCAGACATTTGAACTGTCCCGATTAACACCGTATACTTTGTGGATTTGCTGTTAAAACGTTACAAATTTGACCCTTGTTCATGGTTGTAGCAAAACATATTTTCTGTTTTCGACAACCGGGTTACATCGGTAGAACATGTGATCGGTTCTTGGCTTCTGCCAGGCTGAGAGTGCCAGCTGATAGGCCATGGCTGCGTGCATTTATCGAGTTAATCGGTGTGAATTTTGACCCCCACGTCCGGTCCACATCGTGCTCACGGATGCAGATCATCACGTCGTGCATAATAATAACATGTACCAATTTTCTTAATGGAAAGACCATCTCCTGTCGTCTTACATCTAAGTATTTCATGGGTTATGTGAACACTGGGTTTAAGAAAGAACAACAACCACTTTGGGATTGTTTTCTAACTCCATTTACATTTATCTGACAGTGAATTTGGCTTCATTTGTGAGGTTTCGTCCTATAGTTCCTCAATTACAATGCTTTTCAATGTTTTGATTCGGTTACAGACGCAAGTAGGGTGTGCGAAATTCGCAGTCACAATACAGAGTAGTCTCCATGTTGTCATTACGCTGTATTTTAAGTGCAAATGGGTGGCTGGATACTAGCTGAAGTTTTTGTATTGCCTTCTAGCTAGAATTAGATCTTACTGTTAAATTAGGTTGAAGTGTGGTCACCTTTTTGCCAAGACTTAAATGTTGTTTCTGATGGACGATTTTATGATTGATGTATCTGACACACTAAAGTCGAGTCTACTCTCTCAAAGTGATTGTGGCTGGCAATCAATTCCGGCCCATGAAGGTTCGAGGTCATATTTGAATGAGTTGTTTCACGGCTCACTTCAGGCCAGTGCCGTCTTCCACGTGAGGTGTCGCTGATTCAAGGTGTTTGTGGTGCGTGTGTAAAAGTGTTTTCCAGTTTGTGGAGCCTGTGTTTGGAACTCCACTGAATTTGCGACGCCTCGAACATTTGTCTCAAGGTTTTCTCTCAGACTACCCGAAAATTCAAATGTGAAATCCGAAGGCTTGATCAGCGTTACACTTAATCGCAAAAAATTCCTAAATCTGATGTATGACGTTTTTTTGATTTGGAAGGCTCCTTAGATGTCAGAATATAGTGATGTGAGGATTAAGGGAGGTGCCAGCGAGTGTGTGATTACGATTTCCATCTCTACATTATTTTTTAATATTTTTCGGTAGAAATCACTATCATGTATGCCAAAGCACTTACATTTGCAGGTGTCATGAAATCGGAAATAAAATTTTAAGTAATTGATTAAGGTTCTGATTGGTCTATGTTGTTCGTGACATATTTGATAAGCTTTTCTGTGTTGCCAAATGCTACTGTGTGTCAGACTGTCGCATGTGTTCAGCAAGTTTCCTGTGACTCGTCTAATCTATGTATGTATTTGCCTTGTAATTATCATCTTCGTGTGTGTTTGATGGTCTGTTGAGACTACACGTTAATGGGATTATATCGAATTTGCAAGTCCGCCTTGCAGAAGCGACGCCGCATGGAACCGCCTTAAGACTAATTAAGTTACACTTTATACGCCAGTTGGCATTGCTTTGCGGTCGATCAGGAGCCCGTTGTGGTCTTTTCCTATCCCCTCCTTTTCTCAACATAGTGGCCTGCCGTTCCTGTACCCAAATGCATCTGTGAATTCGGGTTTTGGTGTACGTTTTTCCCCGTAGTACATTCGAGTCGTTCGAGATCACCAGCCTTCGTCCAGTATCTGAAAAGGCTCGCTAGGTTATCCTTTGAGGTTTTTTGGTTTTTTTCCCGCACACTAGTCATTAAGGGAAAGCCTCGTCGCACTTTGTTTTGCAAATTGTCCCGGTAATCGACTAACTGCCTCAAAATCTTGATTGTAAACATCTATGGTTTGTCTTTTGCTTAGATAATTACTTGGCTGTCTTTTGTTCGTAACAGTTTTCAGCCTTTTTATTTAAAGTAATATATTGGACTTTTTGTTAGCTGTTGCCATTTGCCACTTTGCAATTCAAATTTTGCGCAAATTTAAGTACCTACGCGCATTCAGTTGATGTCCAGCCTTTGTAGACAGTGTTAGAGCAGTGATCGTAAAGTATGCTAATTTTTCACCCTGTAATGCACCAACTTGTTTGCATGACCCTCGTTGCATCTAATTTTTTATTCTGAATCTGGTGGATTTGGGATTGTGTAATTCAGGTTTTTATTTCTTTGTGGGTGGAATTCATGTCCCACTCTATCCTCTCCTTCCCATTCAGAATAGGCGCGATTTCATTGGTTGCTAGCCCAGAACGCCAGTGCAACCCTGACGACCAATCAGAGTAAAACCCTTCAAAATGTGGAATTGAATAAAATTAACCGGTGATTATTCAACCTGGTCCAATTTACGTTATGTAAATCAACCCAAAGGACTGATTTATTTAGCCGTTTACCAAGAATAGGGTGTTTTTAATGGATTCTCAAAGATTTTGTTAAATTTTGTGTGAACCCTTGCCTTGAAAGTTAGGAGAGTATGATAACCGTGGTCTTCAAACAAAATCAACGTTTGCTGCACTTCCGCATACAAGTCGTTCCACGCATAGTTAAAACTAAAGCCATCTCCTAATACTGCACCATTTAGTCTACATAGGATTTTTCTAAAACGGTATCCTGTTTAAAAGCATGTAATCTTGCTGTTTTGACCCTGTAAACTTACGTAAATCACCTTCTTTCAAGCGTTCTACTTAGGCCTATTAAAAACCATGACCTTATAATGCAATTTGTTTTCTGATAAGTCCAACGGCATTGGTTGATGAACTCTAAAATTCGTTGATTAATTTACTCATGTGCCATTCGATTCGAATGCCTTCCTTGAATCCTCTGCCAGCTTGACAATGACTGCCTTCGGCATTTCTTCAAAGTGTGTTGACGACGAGTTGACCAATGTGACATTGAAGGGTGTGTGTGAATGTGATGAAGTTACGCAGTTACAGAGTCTTTAACAGGCAAAATAAATTTTGGTTTAACGAGCTCCAACTTGCTGAGGCAGTAGGCCTTTTCGAAGGAAAAGTGAATGCTTCTGCATAGTCGTCATTGAGAAGTGTGATTTGGTGTTGTCTAAGTGGAAAACAAAGCCCGCTGTGTTAGCCTGCTTTGGTTTCGTAGTGCTAAGTGACAAGCCTTAGGTTTGTGCTTCGTTCCTCATTTTTTTGCAAATTTTGGCCGCTTTTTATTTTCTTGGGCTCCAAAAATGCGTAGCCGTCTCATGGCCTGGTCGCCTGTTGTCAAATAACTTTAAAGTCCAACGTGTTGCAGGCCACATCCTTTTATTAGGTTTGGTGACGCCGGTTTTATTTTTGTTTATTGTCCACGTCGTAAAATTAGTAAATAACCAATAGTAAGGTTATCGTGGGGTGTATGTTTTGGCTGCAAAGTGAGCAGTTGCCTGCACCCAGCCTAGTTCACGGAACGTGTTCTACTGTAGAAATTGTTCAGCACAATCTGCTTTCCGTTACAAATCTGTTCGAAAGCACGGCTAATCCTTGCCTGATACGGTGCAGATGCGCCGGTGCGAATGTTGGTTAGATTAAAAGCCGATTGAGGCATCTTGCTTATGGCCTAAGCAAGGTGTCGCAAACTTGAATCACGATATTTTGTGTCACAGTTACTGGCTTTTATCACGAGGATTTCCTCCAAATCTATTCATTGTTTGCAGATAGCGGGGGTCACATTGGTGGAGATGAGACGGAAGGTGACGCCGGTTGGATTTAAGATGTGGTTTTACATCTTTTTGTATACAAATGTCATTTTTTTGCTTTATTTTTATGCTTCTATTTCTATTTCGTAGTGGCGTTACTTGGCATGCAGTTTATTTTACTACCAAGTTTCTTCAGCGCTATTTTGCGTCCCTGAATAGTCTTCCTTGTGCTTCTTTCGTCAACGTCTCACCGATATCTGTGAGATTTTGTAAAAAAATATTCTTTTTTCTGCATTTAATCGTTGAGAATGGGCGATAAATAATATGAGTATCATTTAAACTGCATATTACTTTAATTTTATGTAGCACTCCGTCCAGTCTGTGGTCAGTATTTACTTCCAAGTATTCGTTAATTAAAGAGTTGAAATAGCATAAACTTGGTTTTGGGGAGGAAATTTCTTTAATGCAAAAGGAAACTCACTGTGACGGTTTATCTGCTTAGATGTTGGCAACTCATATATTTGACAAGACATGGAGTTCTTAAATCACAAGAAAACACACTTTCCACTTTCGCTAAGTTGCCAACTCTTCGTGGCTATTTCAAGTATTCTACTTGTCATTCGATGCTAGGCATTTTTGCGGTTCCAGACCTTCGTCATGACGTGGCGATCCCTACTTTCTGACTTTTAGTTCCTTAACATTGAAAGTTTTTGAATTTGCTTGTCGCCCGATTTCGATTTACCCCGTTTAAGCTACAGCGCTTCTGCTTTCGTCACAATGCATCGCTGCAAATTTCTTAGCTGCGTTGCCTATTTTTGTATGTGTTCCCAAAAAAGGTAAAAATTACTTTGTTATTTTTGAAATCTGCCAACCTGGTTGATTCGGGTGGAAGCACTCTACCAATAAGGGAACTTGTATGCTCGCACTTAATAATTCTACTCTCGACTGACGAAAGTGTGCATAAAAGTACCAACTGTCTGAAGCAATGAACGTCATGAAAAGCCATTCTGACCTCGCGATTCGCGTTGCCTGACTTGTTCAGGTCTGAACTGATCTGCTACTCATTGTGGTTTTGGACACCCTCTGTTTGCGACGGCCATGAGGCAACCAGTATCCGTGACTTTACACTGGAAGTACTTTAGTGCATTTATTGGTACTGAGGTTCTCGGGATTTTTTCATGCTTTAATTTTTATATATATTCTAAATGCGATTAGTGACCTTTGAGTGTGGACAACACTGCTAATTGCGGGAGCGCCTGCTGGTGACCGTAGTTAGAGCCCATGACCTCATTTTCATGTCCTCAAGTTTGCTTAGAACTGGCTAATTGATCATCAGTCGTCTTAAGCGCTGCCCTCCAAATATTAATCAGTTAAATAAATCGACTACTAAACTACAAAAGTTCATACTTGGACTTAACAATTGGATGTAGTTCTTTTGCACTTTTGCTTTTCAAAGTTCATTCTCGAACACTCGGAACTTAGACCTAATTCTCGCCACCTGAAGAGGATTTTTGCTTTTGCCTGTCAATTTGTGGTTTGGACATGGAGGTTTGGGGCGGAAGGTCAACGAAGCACGTCGCAGTATTCATTCACGCAAATTTTTCCTTTTTAATTCGCAGCTTCATTTTATTCACAGGGTTTGTTTCATTGAATTCTTTGCATGTTTAGTGATTTATTCTAATGTAACAGCGTAGATATATTGCATTTAAGTCACGCTGAAAAGTTACATATGGAATCCACCGCGCCAGTCCAGTGCGAATCGTCTCGCCAAGCTAATATCTTTACTAAATTGACAATGAAAAGGATTGCCATCGCATAATTTTGCCTTTTAGGCTGTCCACTCACCCTGTTTTGGTGCTTCTATTTCCTAATTATCCACGGTGCATTCAAAGCCCCTGCTACTCTGACATAGTACAATAAAAAATTGCCCGTTCACTGTGTTCGCATTTGGCGCCGTCTTTTATGGAATTTCAATTTGCCTTCCTTCCAGCCTCCCAAGAAAGCCAGTGAATTGCCCACTCAATTGGGAAATAAGACCGAGTGCGCTCTGCTCGGGTTCGTGCAGGCCCTCGGTACCTCATATGAGGACATCAGGAACCAATGGCCAGAAGATTCTCTTCTCAAAGTCTTCACCTTCAACTCGGAACGGAAATCAATGAGCACGATCATTCGAAGCCTCGACCAAAGCAAACGCGGACTAACTGTTTTCACGAAGGGTGCTTCTGAGATGGTACTTAAAAAGTGAGTTTTCTTTGAAAAATTCCCCCCCCCTTCTACGCTTCCACCTCGCACCTGGTCGAATGGCGTTCTTGTTGTCGCCGGTGTGTGGGTCTCAATCCATTCAGTCTCGTTTGGAACGCTGCAGTCTTTGGCAAGTGTCTCTGGTTTCCACGCCAACCCACATTCCTTTGTAGCCGGAGTTCATATTGAATTGACTTTTTAAGACGCCAATTTCCTGTTGCATTCAATGGCTCTCATAGTGGTGCATTGGGAATCGGTTTTAGATGTCAAAATAGCTTGCCTTGCCTGGTCAAATACAAAACATGTTTTTTTAATGTTAAACGGGGTATAGGGGCTGCCTTTGATAAACCGCCGATGCGACTTGTTTTCGTAATGCGAGTAGCCACCAATTCGTGTACAAAGTCACGTTTTTTCCAAACTTGTAAGTCTTAACTGCTTTTAAAAAAACCTGTGCTAAATGTTGTCAAAATCCTTTAATTTTTTACGTAAGTGTTGGATTTTCTTAATAAGTGCAACGACTCGTTGCCATAATAACAATTCTAGAATTATACAATACAATTATGCTGAATTCTGTGACGTTTACTCTCGTAAACCACAACTGTTCCATCAGAAGAAAAAAAATGCTTATTGCCCTTCTTCAGCAGTCCTACTAGAACGCCGATGGTCTTAACTACGTACCCCAATTTCGAAGATCTGCATGTTATTCGCGCAATACGTCGCTTCTGGTGTTTCCCGACAACGCATTGTGTAGGGCCCCTGAATGCTGTGGTTGTGGCTCTACCAGCCCCGGGGTTTCGTCCTGTCTCCAGCGGTCAGCCGATTAGCTTCCCCTTCGAATTCCCTGTGCTTAAAATTAAGTTTACCAATAGGATGCTTAATTAAAAAGCACTTTGGTCCCTACGAGCCCCTAATTAAAGCTCGCCAGAATAACATGCACCGGACCGGCCTCTCGGACTCGACCCAAGTTTAACTGGAACCCTCACAAGGGCAAATCTTAGTTAAATTGTCACCTATCCTAGCTGCGCAAACGAACACACGGTGCAGCATTTTCTAGTAAAGCTGAAAAGTCGGTAGATTGACTGGAAAGGTGTTTGTAGTTTTAAAGGCCAACCGTTGTGCAGGTTGGCTGCCATTTGACTCAAAAGACCAGTAAATTTCTGGAAAGTGTGCTGGCTCATGGGAGATTGTAGGTCTCCACCTGAAAGATGCTTCAAGTAGTTGAGTTGTTGGAAAAATCCGTTTATTGTAGAAATATTGGCTCAAAGGAAGCTCACCGATTCGCACATAGAAGTAGATGTTGATGATGGTGGTGATTGTCTGAAGTTAACGCGTAACGCGCACACGCATCTTCACGACATACCTATTAAACGTCAGAGTGATTTGCTTAGATGTATACACACAATTACAGTTGGCATGAAGGAACTTCAAAACATACTTTCGGCGTCATCCAACATCAATTGCACTTAAGATGAATATCTGTGTTCATGAGATGGTGCGAAACAGACTCAGTCTATTGATTGATGAAGTTGTCTCGTTAGCATTCAATTTTTGCGCACGTCTTCCGGTTTTGCGTCGTTTCAAGCACGCACATCCGTGTCTTTTTCGACACAACGCTGCATGCAAGTCTACGAGGTCACTGCTTTCATTCGCGTTCGTTCGTGCACGCGCGAGTGTTCGCATGCTCTCTATCGCCAAAACTCAAAAATTGATATTCCTAATCTGTTGCTAGTTTCAATGTGATAGTGGTCCCAGTACCCAACCGGTTATAATGTCGGGCCCTCGACACTCGTTTTAGAAAATAGTTGTGGTCCCAGCTACGTGTCTCAAGTCGCGCTGCACTGTTGCATTTGGCTGCAAATTGGCTATTTACGTTCGCTGTCATAACGACTACTGAAAACAGCCATTTCGGTTATATCCTACCTTGCTTAACGTTTTTCCTAAGCACCATTCGTTATATACCAAGCCTAAGTTCTTCGTTGCTTACATCTGCTCGTATTTTGACACCGAATAGTGCTTTAGTTGATGCTAATAATACCTACCTTTTTTATCAAATGTTGATTTGCTTATGAATTGCGTAAAATATGCACATTACTCGTGGTGAACGTCCAGGATATGTTAATAATTATAGTCATTTAAATTGGTTACCGTATTTTTGATTTTGCATCCTCGTACCTTTAAGGCCACATTACTTGGCTGAACATGGCTGTATTATTTTCTTACGGACATGGTAAAACACACGTTTAATACAAACTTCAGGTGCTCAGAAGCTTTGCGAAAGTCAGAAACTTGATGAGTTCGTTCCGGCGCATTGCAGAAATTTGTTCTTTTTTATTTAGAAACGATTTCGCATAATTGTCAGGAAACATTGCAAGAAATTATCATGTTTTTCTGACATAAATGCGTGTTAAACCAACCAAAGCTATAGTGATCGATTTGTCAGTGCATTTGTTCATGTAAGTTTTTTTGTTTGTTTTTTTTTTCTTCTGCGCATCGCCTTACGATGCACCCATGCCTCTAACTTTGGATACATTTACAAGCTCAGATATATTTATGAGAGTGGATAAACTCAGCTACTGTCGTCTGTGACTTTGTAAGCCTCATGCAAATATCTGTGCGTTGTGAAGTTGGTATCTGTTTTGGTCTGCAATTGTACACGCACTGCCATGCAACCTTTCTGCAGCTAGTAGCGTTGCTACACAGTCAGCTGGCTTTACCTGTATTCTCGCGCAGCCGAAGTTGGTACAGACTGTTTCATCACTTGCCTGCATGCAGTTCCCCGTCCTCAATTAGGTGTTAGAGGCTAAAGAAACCACTTTGTATTTGCAATGGTAGAAGATGCATTGACTCTTAAGCCCTACATTAGACCCTGAATAATTCGAAACCTTGATGACTCTGAACACAGTGTCGCAACCAAGTCTTGTGCACACACCGTGCTTGAAGGTAAAATGAATTGGGGCACTTTGTGTGCATCCTTTCCTAAACCTGATAGTGATATTTACTGTGCATGGCATAAGTAGTGCAGTGTGACATGAGTGGCTTTGTGTAGTGTAGTGATCACTGCTTTGAGGTGAATCAAACTAGTTCAGTTAGTCAGCAAGTCCCTCTGAATAATTTCGAACCACGCTAGAACATTCGTGCTCGTTTGATTTCGACCATTACTGGCATTTACCCAACTAGACACGGCAGTCAAACAGGTATTTTTTGACACCAAAATCCACGCACGCAATTAGTCTGGCCACGCGATATATATAAGCGATGTGAGATCGCCTGATCACGATTTAGCGTCTGGGGGGTGTTTGAAGTCGGGGTGTGCAGATTAAGAGGGGAAGTGTGCGAACGGGACCTTAATCGACCTTCCCCTCACACCACACCCGCCTTATTTACTGCCAATACACTGCAATAGTTGTCCTGGCGTGGAACTATGATTGAACTTCGAATTCGTCAGCACTACTCTTCTACTATTTAGCCTCCTTGATGCCGTTTTTGACATTATTTTAAGGCAAAAGATTGATTACACTATGCATGAAAGACGACGTACATTCCTTCTACCAGAAATGGGTATTAGGTATCAGCCAAGTACCACTAATCGTGGTACCTCTATAGGTATGGGGGTTTCTTATTAAATTTAAAGTGAATGTTTTGCATTATCATGATACCGAGAAGCTTCAAAAGTTAAAGCATCCGCGGGGATGGTAGATCCAATAGGAACCGGACAGGAACGGCAAATTTTACATCAGTAGCCCATGACCTTTAGTTTACTGGAAATACTAAGGAATCAGAACCACCTTTTTAATTGTTATTATTCATTGGCTTTCCATAGGTTTATGATCTTCTTCGTCTGGCATTCGCCTCTTGTAGGCCGTAAAAAATTTATGCATCTTTCGTCTTACTACTCTTTGTTTTACAGGGCGTTAATTTCCCCTTTCCGCGCCAGTTGCTGTGATAAAATGATTTGCGTTTTGTTGGAGTACCGACATTTCAGTTATTTCCTGATTAATTTGCGGTGTTAGTAAAGAGATATTTAAAAGCATTGTTAAACTATCACGTCTGCGGTCTTTGCTATGACACTAAGATCGGTGATGATCAATATCTGGGGATCACTTGGTTACAAAGTGGCTTGTCGTGGGCTCCTGCATGTGGTCTTGAACCACACCGGGGCCACGGAATTAACCCTGGTCCGATTACGTTTCCCTAATACCCATGATGAAGAAAAAGAGCGAAGAGGACGTGGACACAACCGTTTACTTCAGAGCTCAACCTCGTTGGTGTCGTGTCGTGTGTGGGGTTTGCGCGTGTGTATTTATACCTCGGATTTGTGAGTCATACATGCGTTAACATCGAAACCTAGGTGTGGGGATGCTCCAAGATAAATATTCGTGCCAATGAGGGGGGAGTTGAGGATCCGCGCGACTGGCGACATGCTAAAAAAAAGGAACCCCGTGTTGGAGATAGAGTGACCGGATTAAGGGGTGTAGATAAACACGACTCACAACAAGCTCATGCCTTCAAATCGTTCCCTTTAACTAATTGCGTCTTCGGTAAAGATATTTAGATCTTTTTTTTTAATCATCAAACTTGAAGGTATAAAAGTTTCATTGCTCTAATTGCATTAATGTTTCCCTGCCTCCTCGTTCCTGTTCTTCTCTTTTTCATCTTGTTATCTTATTGCATTGTTCCCCGTGACCCAAATTGAAGTCCTTAGTCCTTCACTGCTCACCTGACCTCCTCGACACTGTCAGCATTTGTCCACCAAACTTGGTTTAGACTTTCGCCAACTTAATTTCCTCTGCACTTCCACACGATCGGGACTTTCGGTGTATTTGTAAGCTGGATCGGCCAAGTGACGCATGCACCAGGCCTGTATCGCGTGCACTTTTGCATCATGTAATTTGTATTTGAACTGAAGTCCAGGTCTTACCATGTAGTCTACCGCTGGAGGTGTGCCTTTGCTTTATTCTGCTCACCGCAAGAATACTTATGAAATTTGGATTTTTCATGTTTCCTGTTTTTGTCTTCATATTACCCGAAATTCACTGCAAACGAAGCGTTTTTTGACTCTGAATGCACTCCATTTCACCACCAAAGATTTTTATTCACATCCTTTTTAAAGTGTTCACCTCCTAGATGCCTATTCGTGACCTCTGTGTGATTTCCTGCTTCGGAAATCGTAATGTCTAAGTAAAATCTAACTACAACAATGGTGAAATAGAGCTCATGCCTATTGTTTCTCGGTAGCACATTGTTTATTTCGATTCAATTGTATGCAGGCCAATCTAATTGAACGTGCGTTGTGGATGCTTGGCCTCTAAAGTCAAATTACACGTAGAGCACTGTGATACCCTTTTCACCAAAAAGCATCTTTTCGCCGAAGTTTGTTAGCTACACTTAAAATGAACGCTAGCATTCATCTGAACCCTTCACTTCCCAAAGTAGCTCGGCCTTGGTCTTGACGACGCCCCATGTGACAGCCATGAGGGCCCCACACCCTCTTCGCGGCTCATTCCCACCTGATTGTTCTAATGTGAAGACTGGCTGTTCATCTAGGCTGAGGGAGGTCGGAGGCTGTGTATAAATTCTGCATTTTTCTCGATCGTTTTTTTTTCAAGTTGTAACACGTGCTTTTGTTTTCTCTGTATTAAAATGCGTGACTGGTTTGGTGATCTTCGTGTGGAGTAAATGCAGTAACACCATGAACATGGTCTTTTTAGGTGCTCCTTCATACTTGACGCCAACGGTGAGGCCCAGCCATTCCCCCAATCAGCACAGGACGAGGTCGTGAAAACCGTCATTGAGCCAATGGCCTCCAACGGTTTACGGACAATTGCGATCGCCTACAAAAACTATGTTGGCAGTGGTGCGTTACCATTCTATTTATGCGTTATCGTAAGGTTTATGAAATATCTGTGTTTTAGGCTCCCGTTTTATTTTACTTTTGTATTTTCTAGCCTTTGTTTGTCAGTCATTTTGTCAAGTACTTTCTGGTTTATCTCCGAGCATATAGCTTCTTTAATGGAAAAACTGAAACTCAGTTGATAAGGTTTTTAGCAATTTCCAGTTTTCGAAGCCTCGAAAAAACAGCAGTTGATTTTCAGCTACTATTCAATGTTCGACTCGGGTGTTAAATTATGCACTTCGATTTCGTTTTCTTGTTAGCTTATAAATTGTACAAATACAAGCAGTTATTGTGTGGTAAGCACGCTTGGCATCCAGCCGGCGGTTGATCTGCGCCTGTCGCATCCTCCAAATTCCGTGGTCTGTAGTGGCATAGAGTCACTGCCTTGAGTCACTCATCGCCTAATTTTAGCAAGCTTGTCGGCTGGACGGTAGAAACTGTTTTTTGCATAAAAGTTGTTTACCTTGACGAAACCGTGCCTTAAACTGATGCTTCGGTCTATGGTGTCACGTGACTCCGGGATGGAAACACTGGGGCATTTGTGACCCATAAAAAACCGAACAGAAGAGACTGGGGTAACTCGCCCAAATGGGTCATCAAATTCTTATGATTCGAAGAGGATGCTTACCCTATTCTTAACTAGTAGAGCCAAATCGGAACATTCTTTTTGCCGGAAGTCGCAAATAATGACCTCCACTTCGTGCAAGCCAAATTTTTAGGGCTTTTAAAAGCTCGTCGCTCAAGCTCCCTGTTTATGCGTTTCCGCGATCATTAAGACAAGGAATTATAAATTGCTCGTACTTGTGGTGTATGTACACGACGACGCGGCTGACACGGTCCCTGTTCCGTGGCGTACTCCTAACCGTGAAACCAGAATTGGGCAACTCATGAGATTTCGAATTCGACGTTTTAAATTGATGGTTCATCGCGATCTACGAGAAATAGCTTGTGGGTTAACATTTGATTGAATAATAATTGGTTGCAGCCACTAGAATGTCCACAAGTTTACGATATCAAATGTCCTTCTGATTTTTTTCTACCCCTACTTTGTTCAGGTGTTACACCCGAGAGCAACGAGTTCCCAATGCCCAGTGGTAAACGGCAGGACCTCGATGATGAGAACGGTCTCATTTGCGATCTAACTTGTCTTGCAATTGTGGGCATCGAAGACCCCGTTCGACCCGAGGTTCCTGCTGCCATTCGCAAGTGTCAGCGAGCTGGCATCACCGTACGAATGGTGACCGGTGACAACGTCAACACCGCCCGCTCCATCGCCTTGAAGTGTGGCATCATTTCAGAGGGCGACAACTACACCATTCTTGAGGGGAAGGTGTTCAATCAGCGAGTGCGAGATCCGCGCACAGGAAAAGTAAAACAGGAGCTCATCGACCAGATCTGGCCGTCACTGCGGGTCCTTGCGAGATCCTCCCCACAGGACAAATACACTCTGGTCTCGGGGATAATTGACAGTCACCTCACCAGATCGCGAGAGGTGGTGGCTGTAACAGGCGACGGGACCAATGATGGACCTGCGTTAAAGAAGGCCGATGTTGGCTTTGCCATGGGCATTGCAGGAACTGATGTCGCCAAGGAGGCCTCAGACATTATCCTCACTGATGACAATTTCACCAGCATTGTGAAGGCAGTTATGTGGGGCCGGAACGTCTACGACTCAATCGCGAAGTTTCTTCAATTCCAGCTTACTGTCAATGTGGTTGCCGTGATTGTGGCATTTGTCGGAGCTTGTTTTATCACGGTAAATATTATTTAACCCCCGAGAGCCACATGCGCTTATTGTTTGTCCTGATAGTGCTCTTTCAGTATGCCTTCTCTGGCCCAAAAAGCGTTCATTAACCTAGCTGTGGTGTTTTCGACTACAAAGACATACTTAAGACACAATTGCTAGCTTTAGTGCACTCTGAAAGTATGTAAGGAGTATGGATGGAGTTATGGTTTGTAGTATGTACTTTTAGATCGAAGACACCCTTGATTTATGGTGTGCCGGTCTCCTGAATTCGACACATTGAGCTTTTGTATCTCTAGAAACTTTGATCCTATTGGTGGTCTATAATTGGCATAACCACTGCTCTGACGTGACTTTCATGAAGTGGATAGCTTCAAACAGTAATAAACGTGACTACTGACCAACGTTTTGGTTCTACAACCGTTATTCCAGAAATGCCAAAATGAATACATTATGTTGCTTAGTCCTGTCTTGCTTTGTGTTAGCTAAACACGGCTTCATTTTGACTAACAGATTTCGCCCTGCGTAGTTTCAGACTTAATCCGAAATACGCGAGGTGACTAACGCAGCACAAGGAGCACAAATTTAATCAAACACACCACTGTGTCGGTTGGGTCTCTGGTTAATTATATTGAACGTCGAAGACCATCAACGTTCTGAGCGCCGCGCAAAAATTTCTCTTGTTAACAGAGGCGTGGTCACCTCCAACCCATTTTGGGCTGGATGTTGAAAGACTAGAATGTGGTTCACTAGCATAGCGGTATGATCTAAAATGGATTGCATCTTTGAAGATTGGAATGAATGTTGCGTGGAAAGTTAGGTAAAGGATTATGAAAGTTGAACCTGTAGGTCTTCCTCGTACCACGTCCTTCGAATTGTTGCATTCTCTGAGAATAACTCTCAGATTTCCTCTTAATTCCTTTTAAAGTTTGTTAAGATACTGAGTTTATGTGTTTTCAGTATTTAAAACCCGTTATTTTCAGTTTATGAATTTGGGCATGACAGTTGTTAAGTGGGCGTGTAGAACCAGGATGCTAGCAGACGATGGATTCATGCGTCATTTCGCTTTCTATTTTAAACGAGGTTTTTCTTCTTTCTGAAATTGTCAACTGCTGCGAACCTTATACGTGAATAAAATTTGCTGACTCTTGGTGTGCTTCTTGCAAACTTTTGGACAATGAGAGGTTTTAGTTTTCAAATGGAAGGCCAAACTGTGAACAAGGTATTTGTTGAACACTCGATGCTTGACGAGTCTGGATAGGGTAAAAACGTCACAGGTGCCGTCGATTCTGTGAATCCTAGTGCTGTAAATGCTTTAATATGCCAGCCCCACCGTAAAAAACATGAAATCTCTTGTTTTGATCTTTGCTGCGTATTGAAACCGTGGTTTTGTGGCAATTCTTTCCGTGGGGCTAAAGTTGCTCTTTATGTCATCAGTTTCTTTACAACGTATGCTTGGTACACGTTGAAATCACGCTGAAATTCGTGCCTTTTTATTCGCGCACAGGGGACTAAAATGATTTTCAACGGATTATTTTGAAGCGTTAATGTTAGTGGTCATTGGATTCTGTGAAACTCATGCGTCATTTTATAAATTTTTGCAGCTTTCTGTGCTAGGTGCTCGTGGTTTACTGCTTTTAAAGTCAGATCTTAGATTTTCAATCCACATTTTTTTCAGGACAGTCCCTTAAAAGCCGTGCAGATGCTGTGGGTTAATTTGATCATGGACACACTGGCCTCGTTGGCATTGGCGACGGAGATTCCCTCGGAAGAGCTGCTCGAGAGGGCCCCCTACGGCCGCACGAAGCCCATTATCGGACGAGCCATGATCAAGGCTATTGCCGGCCAGGCAATCTACCAACTCACTGTTGTCTTCTACCTTATATGGGGAGGTAATTTGACGTCTTGCCTGCCCACCTCTAGGCCCTTATTCGTTCCTTTCCCCTAGCATTTCAGGTCTTAAACTGAACTTTTTCCAAGCTCGTCAACGGAATGAGTAGACACTGTATTATAATTATTATTTTTCCGCAAAATTGACTTACAAGGAAGAACCAAAACGCGGGACATGACTAGTGATGTTAACTGTACTTCACTTTTCTATAACATTCGTGTTCTTTGGTTAGTGTCATAATTGATGTGCAAGAATGCGTTCGTGTTATCTTGCTCAGTTCTCGTTTGGCGATCTTGGTAAAATATAGTACTTGTGCAACCCACTGCGTGAGTAAATCATCCCGTCACAATCAATTCTGGGTCATGTCAATCTCTCAATACGGCCAATTTTTGTAATACGCACTCAGGAATCTAAAAAAAGTAGAGACAGTCAGCGGTCGGCATTGTGAGGCATCCTCCGACGAGCAAACAATTCAATCCAGATGGGATCAGTGCGATGGTCCCTCATTCATTCAAATATCCTCCAGAGTGCAGTCATTTCTACTTCTGAAGAAACGGAACCTTCAATATTGGAAATAGTTGGCTTAACTGTATGCGACAAAACGCATTTTTAAAGATATGAAGTCTTAGGGTATGCGAGGCATTGATAATGTCTGCTTTGTGCCAAACTCCTGCCGTCAAGAGACGGTTGAAACCTTCACAAATACTTGGCTGTTTTCGACGAACAGCCGATCTGTTTGGCCTGCAGTAATCACCCGCTCTTCATTTCTGCATGTTAGTGCTTTTTACATGGCATGCGCTGCAGAATTAAGTCGATGTTAAGATATCATTGAAAAAAGTCAGTAGGTCTAATCGGTGACGTGTATGGTCATATGTTTAAAAATTTAATCCTAGTAAAATTTTCACCTTGATCCTCGTACGATTCAAATCGAGGGTCTTTTATATTAATTTGCCCTAGGTGTTTAAGGAAGCTGTAGTGGTGTTGGTAAATTTTTCCGAAGGACATAAACAGCTGTCTTACATGTGTTTCGTAAAAAAAGAGTAGCGATCTCTACGATGTGTGTGAACGCTAGTTGTGTGTCAGAATGTTTGGGCTTAATGTTTGCCAAAAGATTGAATTTGAATTTTTTTCCCCCAGGTGAGGTTCTTTTGGATGTGGACAGCGGACGCGGTTTATCGGAGCAGGGACTTAGCCGGCCAACTGAACACTTCACAGCCATCTTCAATACTTTCGTTCTGATGACGCTTTTCAATGAACTGAACGCCAGGAAGATTCATGGACAGCGCAATGTTTTTGAAGGGCTACACCGAAATCTCCTCTTTGTTGTCATTTGGATCACGACCTTTGTGCTACAGGTGACTGCATTTATTACTGCCCCTAACTGCTTTCTGCGATTCGGACCGAACTTAGTGCGAACTGAATTAGTCCACGCCTCGCAATTAAATCTTAAATGAATTCGGATCAAGTACTTCAGTAAATGAGGTGGTGGTTATATGAAAAGGATCATACTTAAAAATGGACTCAGGGTCATAGCAACTTCTTAATATAAATATTCCCTAGCCAATCAGTCGGACACTTCAAGGTGCTTGATGCACATTTTGATTGATGTCTTCTTTTTCTGATATAGTGTGTGTTCTAGTGGATTAAAGCATAATATGAAAACACACTCACATAGGTTTTCATATCCTACCAAAGATAAACGGTTTTTTACTAATCTCCAATCCCTTTGACACCTTTTTATTTCAAGGTTATCATTGTGCAATTTGGTGGTTACGCCTTCTCTACCCATCCCCTGCCTGTGGAACAGTGGCTCTGGTGCATCTTTTTCGGCCTCGGTTCGCTCATCTGGGGCCAGGTAAGATATTTTTCGATCACCACGTTGCCGAATTTTTTATTTGCTAGAAAGCGGCAGCGAAATGATAGGCTATAATTTTTTGCTATTAGAATATTTGTGCCAATGCTGCTCACTTATCAGCTAGATTCACCTCTTGGATTTCCGAATCATCGGTCTTCCCGGCCTTTCGATCTCGTTAATTCATTAATTGAATGGTCATTCCCACAATTAGAATTGCTCTCTAAAGTATTAGCTTGTTTGCCTCTACCTGGGGAAGATGAAACACGTTTGGCAGGTCCCAATGCATACAAAACCTTTGCCGCTGTTTGAAACGGTGACATGCTGTTTCTATCAAACTTGTAGTTGGTGATTTCGGTGCCAGTTTCCGTGATACCTAAGCGCTGTGTTCCCAAACGAAAGAGGAAAACTCTTCCACGCAAGTCTCTGGTATACCAGGAGCTTGCCGTTGTGCCAGAGACGGGTGCTCCTTCTACAGGCGACCAAGTCATCTCTGCCACTCAAATCCCTCGTCCTGTCCCCTCGGACGAAGAGGAATCCCTTTCTGAATCTGAGGTAGACTCTGAGAGTGAAGAATCGGGTGCTGAGGACATTGGAAGTGGAGACCTTAAGAGCACAGGCCAGATTCTCTGGATCCGTGGTCTTTCGCGACTGCAGACACAGGTACGTATAATGGCCAAGGTCTCTATTCTCCCTACTGCTGCCAATGCTATTCTATAAAATCTGTTTGTTTTTATTTTTGCCATTCCTCGGGGCATGTTTGTACACTTATACATAACCCCTGCCGTCAACTTCTTCCTGTGTGTACGCACTACCTCCTTCTGGCATGCGGCCCTCCCTGTTCTTCCCGCTGCATCCCGCTCGAAGCGATTGGCGTGAAAGGCAGCCTTCCTCTTCAAGGTCATCGTCTGATTGGGTTGTCTACTTGTGTGTTTGTTTGGTGTGATCCAGAGAAAACTAAAAACTGTCTGAAATGTTGTTGGTGGAGGATACTTGGGCACATTTGCACTTGCATGCATTCCTTCACTCTCTCATAACCATTTGTGCTCTAGCGATGCCCCTATTAGACATTTCGGTCTTGCCTCTTAAGCAATGGTTTTATCCACTTGGATTCCTTACTTAATGCAGCTAACCCTTTTGGCAACTCTTGTATGACACGACTCAGCTCTCGATGCTTGTTTCGCAAGAGTTCCTTGTAAAATCTATCTTTGCCTAGGCGCAATTCCGTTTTCATAAGAAAAGCACTTCATATTTACGGTGGAACGGCCTCACAATATATTCATTTATCCACACTTATGTTGGTTGAAAAGTTAATTAATTGGTGTCCTTTCAGATGCGTTTCAACTTTTATCCCTTGTCTGGCTTGGATCGATCTTAGCGATCAAGCGTTATTCCGAGTTATGCGTTTAAAAGAGCGTTGGAGATTACATACGTGAATATATACTCCGTTGATAGTTGCTTCATGTCTTGAATCCTAGGAATAGGATAAACACCTAAATTTCCTTTAACTTATTTTGACTTTATTGAGAACCAGGGCCGTACTTGACACGTGGTAGAGGTCGATGGTGCGCAACCTGAATTTTCGGTTTCATTTTGTGTGGCACTATGTCTGCAAAGGGTAAGGATTAATATGCTCGGATCCATCGGTGAGCGAGTTTCGGCTGTCGGTGTTGACTCAAGCAATCTCTCGCCCACCTAAACTTATGTCTACTTAGTCGAGTGGACCAGCGCTTTAATGCTTTTGTGTACGACTGTCAGCTCCGCAGTACGGAGTGATTGATAGGTTTCGAGTTTGTTTAGTCATTCTTTTTGTTAGTCGCGTTGGCTTATCCCCTCAGGATTATCTTGGACTTAACAAAGTTGCATTTGGGCTTCCCGTTGTGTAGGACAGAAGTGCACACTTCCCGCTCATCGCTCGTTTGAGCATAAACTTCCTCGTCACCACAGGTATTTTGCGTTGTTTTGGTTCTTAGAGCCTTGAGCTAATTTATGCACGAAATTTGTTTTGGCTCGAAAATCCTTGCGTAACATCTGCCAATTTCTTGTCTTCTCCTGTGCTAGATTCTCCATTAGATGCGGTAATTTGGTTCAGGAATGCGAAGACTTAGACAGTAGGTACTTTAGGCTTGACTATCCTTTCTCTGAATGACTAATTCGTGTGTTTTTCTGCAGGATGTATACAAAACGTCTCTTAATCAACCACTCAAATTAGGCCAGTTCCATAGGTAAAATTAACAAAACCCATTTGATCAATCTCATTTCTCGTTTGTATACCACCTTGTTTTTTTTGGTGGTATCAGGAATCTTATCATTTCCTGATAAAAATCTATGAAGGGGGTTTCGTACCCACACAGAAACCATGACGACACGAAAGTGGAGCCAGATAACTCGTTCTTTTGTCACAGACCGGATCTTTTATACACCTATGTGCTTCTCAAGTCAAAATAATGCAGTTTGTCAACGCTCCTGAAAAGCCACAATCGTTGGCTAGCAGGCGTCAGTTCACCTATGGGCCCACAGGTGGTCAAAGTAGCCAGTGCGATTTTCGCCTATTGTGGCATTGCAGAAATGTAGCCTCCTAACAGACTTTTTGGTGTGTCCAGTCTGACGTAGCACATTGGGATCCTTTGTTTGAGGCTACGTGAACTTTCATTTCTTTCCTCTGACTATAATAGGTCCTCTGTTAAATTTTAATAACATCGTGAGTCTCCTAACTTACTCGGCATATGTCGAGCATATTGAGCTAAAAGCTATGGATCAGTGATTGTCCAAATAAGGAGAAGTCATAGTTTAACATATTGACTTGGGAATACTAGCTATAGTCAGATTGGGAAGTCAGTATCGCTTGAAGCCCTTCATAATTTTCTCCCCGACCTCACTACCCTCATTAAGTTATTCACTGGCTTGCTAATAGATTGTGTTTAAGCAATTTCAACATTCGTTTTGCATAGTTTGCTTTCCCCTGACTCCTGGTCCGTCAGTTGAAAAAAATGCTTACTGAGGAATATGAAAAAGAAATCGACCTGTATTTATTTTAAGGTTCTGAACATCATGCCATCTCTTCTCTAATAGGATGAATATTTCACACTAGCTAGACGGCTCTTATTGAAGGTACATCTCTACCAACAACATTTCGCTGTGTCTGCCTGTCCGTTTGATGCATACCTGAGGAGACCACGTCGAATTGCCAGAAGCATTTCTGACCCAACTTCTTTTTCTTTTCTCCCTTTTTCTTTCTTCGCGACTTCAATCGATCGGTCGGCGGGTGCTCCTTCCGCCACCTCTTCCAACGTGGACTCAACATCCCTGTCGTCGGCACCGATTGTTACACTGCCTCCTTGTTTTCCCTTTTTTGTTGTCGGTATAATAAATTAGGCCACACGCGATCATGAGTTGGATCACCGGAGTGATGAGTTTATGGGTCGGGTGCGTCGCTTCACTCTGAGTCAAATCAATACCGAGGGTTTGCAGCACCCTCTTGTGCTGGCAGCCCGCCGACAAAGTGTTAGTTTGTCATCCGCGGGAATTGGCGAGGACGGCCGTCTCTCCTCGCAGTACCGTCTCGGCGGCATCGGATGTCTGGAGGAAGAACCGGAAGAATCGGTAGATGATGACGATGAATCCGAACATAATCGATAATGTGACTTTAGTAGTTGCATGCAAGCGTGAGCAGTGTGTTGTTCCCTGGTGTATACATCCTCTTTCTACCCACCCGTCAGATTTTTGTTGTCGTTTTTTATTTATCTTGTATCTCTGGCGCATTTACGTTTGTGTTTTTACTTCACAAACCTCTTCCTCCTTTTCACCCACCAGATGAACACAGTAAGTGTACAAATTAGTACATATGTTTAGAGTACATATATACATATATGTATATGCAACATTTTACTATCAAGTCGTGTTGTGGATCAGAATATTCCGGTGGCTTTTCCCCTGTTTGCATGCTCCTTCCTTCCTCTCTTTGCTCACGGTCAAGTCGAGAGCGTGATTAGTATGTGTATCTACTCTTATGATGCCGAAATATATGCGCACAGATTTGTTCCAATTTGATTCCAGTTACCAAGGTGAAGTGTCGCGTATTATTGGCGGAGCCATTTTAACGCTCTCTAAGTGGAAGCAGATATTGATTTTTCTTAATATTGAGCGTCAATGATTGTAATGTAAATACGATGCAATCCAAAATGTGAAAAATGTCTTTTCCCAACTGCAGGTAAAGGCTAGGCTTGTACATCGCATTTATGAAATCTGTTTGCAGTTTTATAGTTCTCTTTTCATGTTTTCCTATAAGAATATGATTAAACAATTGAGCCAGCATTGATAAATCGCCTATTTTGTGAAAAAGATTCGCCATTTTTAGGATCCTTCAGACTTTTTCTCCAAACATGTTGATTTCTGTTCCCGAAGTCATTGTTATTAGTCCAGCCAGTAACGCGCTTTTATGATTGTGGTCCGTGGCTTTTATTGCATTTTTTTACTACTATGTACGAGATCGCCTTACTCGTCCGAGTTGTTTAGCGATCAATATGTATATCCCCGATTATTGAATTCGCACGTTGTCCGTTTAAGTGATAAACAGTTGCAACTTTTTGCGTGCTCCACAATGCATACCTCAAACTTGACTGCAGCTCGCATTGTAGGCACATTGTAGGCCTCGTTGCATTCATTTTGGGCGATGAAGAGCAAGAGAACGTAACTTGGTGGTCCGCACAGAAGTGCACTACACCTCTTGGCTAACTAACATCTAATAAGCTCTCTCTCTCAAGCCTACTGTTGGTTTATACAAATGCCACAGTACATATCACGTGCTCAATAGCTTAAAACAGGACAGTTTGCAAGTCAAGATAATTTCAAATAGTTTTATTATAAACTGGGAACTCTATGTTTCAACTCTCTTGATTGTTTAAGTGTAATTGTCTTTAATCGTTTAGGATACATTCATCATCTATAGTTTCTCGCTATTCCTAATTTCGCTTTTTTAAGTCACCATCCGTAATCTGTAACTAGCTAAGCAGACAGGCAAATTGGTGCCAAATTTGTCTTGTTACCCTAATGTTGCGTTTTTAACTACTTCATTTTTGTTATTTGCTTATACTCCTGCTACATGGCTTACTAAGGTTTTTCTTTTAACTATATCAGATTCTTCCTATAAAAAAACGTAAATTCTGCCAACCAGAGCACATGACTTACGTGTTCTACATTAGACATTTCTAGGTTTGCAGTGACTGTCAACGCAAATTAAGGGATAGCAACTTGCCATTAACAAAGAGATTCGTGAATCGATGTTGCCTTGTTAAGTATATTTTATTCTAATTTATTCATTATAGACTATTCTATCTGTCAATCGGTAACCGCTGGGAAAACCCCTCTGGGTCTAGTTTCAATTTTGCTAATGACCCACCCATTCATGTTGGAAATTAATCTTTTTGTAGTTGCTACCATTTACTTTCCGATTCTCGGTTTGTCATCCGTGACATTAGATTCTAGCGGGTTTTTTCATTCAGATATACAAAAATGTTATTTTGTGTCGTATGTGAAATTCCTAATTCAAAATTTGGAGTAGCGAATCAAAATGTATCCCTCAATCTTTTTATGCAGATTTTGGATTGCAGTTCCTGAGTGGTTTCGAGTTAACTATGTTAAAGGTTATTGATGAGCCTTGCTATTTGGCTGAATGTATTGTCACTATCAACATGCTAGACTGCCAGTCAAAACAGTAAACTTTGGATTTTGTTTAAGTAATCTAAGGTGGTCTCAAACATTGCACCAAGTGGACAATTTCTGTTAGATAGAATTTGGAAGGATCGGTGTAGTTTAGCCGACGCACTTTCTGGTTCCTCTCAGGTGACACGATCTCAACATGGACGAAGTGAAAAATGGATTTGCTCGAGTCCTTTCGAGGTGTGCATTTGTAGATCTGAAGTCTCTACCTTCATTCTTTGCATTGCGTGGCGTGACTAAAAGGCGGCATATATATTTTTTCCTACCTTGATGTCGATGCAGCCATTCGCACCGTTGCAATTCATTGTCTCCACCATCTGACAACATAAGTCACCGGATTCGATATCGTTCGGCCACAAATTCTGGGACTTCATCGAAAGAAAAAAAGAGGTAAAGATATGAAGAAGACGTTGATAACTGGTGTTTTGGCTACTAGCTTCACTATCATAGTGCAGCGAGTCTAGCTTTGAATAGCGTGGAAGTGTGTGTTCTGGTATGACGATCGTTTACGCTGGTGACTGTCTTCATTAGAGAATCGTGAACATGCTCTATTACATGTTCGATTACTAAAAGCGGTACTACGACGCAACCTATTGATAGCTGAAAGCTTTCAGTGTGCAAGTGTATGCAGTCATGCCCACCGGAGTCGTTGCATTTCCTCCATCATTTCGAACGTAGCAGGGTTCACCATCTGTCCATCATCCGTTATACCCATTAAGGCTGAATCAAAGATGAGCGTGCCCAAATGAAATTCCACTATTTACTATGCAAAACTGAGACCTTTATAAGCTAATTTTGTCTCTAGGCAAAATTAGCCTTAATTTACTTGAACTACTAAATGATAAGATGTTTCGACGCGCGAGTTATTTCGCCAGGTGCGATTTTGGTTTAAATATCGATGTGTGAAAAGTTAAAAATATTACACGTCCGGCCTCTTTTATCTCAGATCCTGTAGTTTCTACTTTCCAAGCCACTATCCTCGATCTTTGTGTACAGTTGCGTTTAAATTTGCAATATTAAGGAAGTGTTGCTTGCGTGTTGCTTATGCTATTCGGGCACGATTACTATCAATTCAATACCTGCTTAAGCTAATTCCGTTGGAAATTAGCTGTTTCAGCTTACTCGTCTTCACTACTGGACTTTCCCAGCTATGTGATTTTGGTCTCAAGTTAGATTTTGCATTCTTTAGTATAACTAATACTTTGCCTCTGTTAAAATGATATCTGGGTATTTCGATTTCAACTCACATCTGCGACTCAAAATTGGTCGTTTAACTGTGAAAATGCATCAGCGACCGGAAATTTGGCCATTATTGTGTAACGGTAGTCGCCTTAAAGAAGCAGCCTTCAGTGGGCGCACTGGAGTCTCATTATCAGGAAAAGAAACCCATGGAATTTGCCTAGCCTTGTGACGTTGCTTTTTGTCCATAAAAAAACTGAAAAGGAAAGGGGTTCGTCAATCGAGGCGACGCATCCCTTGGTTGAAAGCTCGAATACTGTACAAAAAATCTAGTAATCACTGTGCAATTAATGGTTGCACAGTAGACTTGATTCGGGGCCGCTCTAAAGTAGCCTCCTCCGTCTTCGGATTGGCGTTGTGTGGTTAGTGATGTGATTGTTAAATTACATCAGTTGACCTAGTGCCCTCGATTTACACGTTAGTGGATTGGTCCGCAAAACAAATCTAAACTACTTTGGAAATGCCATTATTTATATTCCCTTTCTTTTGTGAGAGTGTTGCTTAGGCCAGTGTTATTTCATTTTTATTTTATTTTCCTTCACACACGTCAAAAAATTATCTGTGCGAACACTTTCTTTGCCCTGGTGGTTCGACAGTACAATCGGGACCAACACTAAGCAGTGTATGTAAAATTATTAATGGGTCGATTGGCCTGCCAGCATTTCGCATGGATACAGAGTTGTAGCTCAAACGCAACGCGTGTGTGGTTGCGCGATTGCCCGTGAAGTGTAGATCGGGAAGGCGCTCTTCTGAGCGTTATCTGGTTCACTAGCGCTAACCTAATTTCGTTGCCACCGTAACACATAATTTAAATTTTCTTGTCTTGATCCCTGGTGAGAGGACACTAGCACTGCAGAATCCGGAGCGCTTTTGCAAGACTGTTTTCGTGGTTCTCTTATAATAGTGGTCACCATCACTATTCCTGTCAACAGTTTACGTGGTCCCTAAAGATTTAGACAATCGGTAACTTTGGTGACTGCTCAACATCTTAAAACTCCTAACCCACTTGCGCTACTCTTTTACTAACTTTCTGCACATTCATTGACTTGGCCTCAGATTCTGCATCAGATCGGGTTTTACCTTTATATATGCGGGGGGGGGGGTAAGAACAGGCAGAATCAGTTACGCACATAAAGGAAGAGAGTGGAAAGGTGGCACCTTCGGTGATGTTAGATTGATTAAATCAAAAGGGCTTATTAATAGCTTTCTCTTCGACATCGCTCTTCACGTTTCCATGTCTACCTTTTTCCCTATTTCTGACGGATAAAATTTAAACCTGCGTAGGAGGTCCCACCAATGCTGTTGTCGACTGACTGGTATGTGCCGTTTCCCTTGACATGCTTGTGGTTATTTGCCCCATCCATCGCAAACTGCTCGTATTTCAACTGTGTGTATGACCGTAAGCGTAGTTTTTAATCCCAAAGTGGGCTGAAAATTGGTATTTTGCTGAAATTGTACTCTGCCCAAATTTGATTTATAGTTCTAACCGATACCCACAAATAATTAAGATTTTTTAAAAATTTTCATGAAAGTCGATTATTAATTAAGGTTCCAGGTTGTGTCGTAGTGGCAACTTGCACGTTTTTCCAACTGTTATGTGTGACAACTGGAAGCCCTGAGAGGTAGCAAGAAATCGTATCCATTTACTCTCGCAACCAGTAAGAATTCAACTTTGTTTAGTTCTCAGGAAGGCTGCTTTTTTACGGTTATAATGTCACAGCTTTTGTCGTTGCATGTGTCGGTTTTTTACTTCAGCTTATGAACATTCTTCCTAACTATTCCATCTTTCTCGTTTCCAAATTTCCGTAATAAGATATTATACTGTTGTGTCCGATTCCATAGTTGCTCGGGGTTTTCTTCTAATCAGGCCGTAGATAGTTGTACATGAATTTAATATTTGCTAATTTTTCCTATTGCTATTGAAAGTCAGGACCAACCAGTACAAAAGGGATTCACTCAAATAACTTAAGGTTCCGTAATACTGTACCTTTATTATTTTCTAAAGGGTATGCACACGCATAGTTGTAGTTATGGCAACGTCCGATCTCGAGAAAATGAGGTACGAGGTTATTAACTGGGGTTTTCAATGAGGCGCCTACGCGTTTAAATACTGAGTTTCCGGTTCACTCAACTTTTTTACATTCTTTCTCTTGCTGGGTTCAGCCAAGCTACTCTGTTGCTAAGTTACCGTAGCTTGTTCCTCGCCAATTGTTGCAATGTCCCTTTTTTTCTTTTTCTTTCTGCTCCACGCGCTTACCAAGGTACATTTACTTCGACAAGTTTCGATTCATCAGTTTCCTCAAGCCTTTTTTTATAATGAAGATGATTTTTTGCAAACTTGGGGAATACATTTATTGGCTGCCAGCTTCTATTTGCGATGTGGAAAATTGCCGAAAATGCAACGTGTCAGATGTGTGCACGTGAACGCACGCTGCCAACCTACCAACTTTAAGGCAACAGTTAGACGGATGCTTGGCCGTTCACGCACGCGCGTCGTCGCAATCGATGCGTCGACGAGGCAACGCCGCACGGCAACGCGGTGCTCCTCCTCCTCCACCTACGAGGCGGCGGCGGTCGCAGAACCAACCGCGCGCCTCATCGCCTCAATTTCTAGTCAGCTGTGCCCTCCTAGGGCAGCTTCTAAGCCCTTCCTCTTTTCACGCTTCTCACAGTCCTCTGGCCACTCTTCCTCCACCTCACCTGCAACTCCCATGTCATGGATTCCTAAATGCTGACATCCATTTTGACTTGTCGCATAACCTTCATCCTTAGAATCAATTCAATTTAGTGTGTTAACATCGGCTAACCACTTAGTGCTTTTAGAAAAAAAGTGCATATTTCATTTCTGAGGCTCTAAACCAGACCGTTTTTCATCTCTTTCCCGCTTGAAAGCCACCAACGTTGATGCCCAGAATTACTCTTCGGTTTGCATAACTCGCGAAATGTTAGCCTAGTCGTTTGTCTAACTGATACATTCTGTTTTCATTTCTAATTCGAAATCTGAATTGTCGACTTCGGGGTCTCTTACAAGGCTTTTATGAAAACCAATTCATGGGAAAATTAAAAAACCATCTATTCACGTCAATCGCTCTCCATATTTCACACCCACACCAAAAACCTCTCAAATCATTAACAGAATAACCGCGAGAAAGCCTGAGGTAGTGACTTTTTGCTTATTTTCTGCTTCGGTTCCCGTATTGGTATCGGTAAATGTCTGCATTGAAGCTCCCTTCCTGCACTAACCCGGAAACGCTGCCTCATACTTTCTTGCACACTAAAGAACAAGAGTACCCTTCTTAACCGGCGTAGGGGATGCGTCTAGCTTCGTGTACGTCGTAATTTTGCGTCGTGTTGCTCCACCTTTGCTATTAGTCGGCGTTCACAAATAATTGCTATCACCGGCGGTTGGCATTCTGCAGCCAAACTTTTAGCAGGAGGGATTTTCCCTTCCCCGAATCCTAAAATGACTCGCCTTTTTTCACGCGTTTTGTGCTATCTACCCGCACTGCCGCAAGTCGAGAAGTGGCGGGCACGAAGTTTTGGATTGAGTGGTGTGCAGATGCTTCCTCCGCGCCACCGCGAGACTAGAAAAAAGTGCATTCCGTTTGTCTTACTGAATGTGTGTGCGCAAAAGAACCATTTGCCCAGATTTTGCCTTTCTCTGGCTTTATCACGAAAAATTCTTTCTGTCGAATGTGCGCACCATCCCTTGCTTTAAGAAACACTCGGCTCGTCTGGTCGAGTTGATCGTGTAACTGAGATTTGTGAAGAAATTAAAGCCAGAGAAATAGTATGCATATGTCAAAGCTGTTCCGAGTTGTGAAAACTACTGCTGCAATTACGAACCATATCGCGCGACGGCTCGGGGATACTTTTTTGGTTTCATATCAACAATTGAGAACTCACTGATCCACTTCAAGTTCAGTTCATAGTAGAGGCGAAGGATCAAGCCACGAGTTATTAAATGCGACGCGGACCATCAACCCGTACTGTAACATCGTTCGGGAGTCCATCAGTCACGCCTTTATTGCCTTGATATTTTCGACCAGTACACGATCAAGGAGTCTCTCCCTGTGCGCAGTGGATAAAAGTGTTCTGTCCGAAGTCCTTTTTCAAAACTTCTAACACGCGGCCAATTTATCTGATTAAACATCCAGTTTTTGCTAGATGGAAGTTTTGTTTCAAGCGTTTCCCCTCTAGTACTCGTAGTGATTGCCCCATGGACATTTAAGCTTACAAAATGTTGACATTTTCATTTTAAACTTCAAATCATACATGATTATGCGCTGATGTTTTTGAGTGGCAAGTGTAGTGTATTCTGTGTGTTGGGGCTTATAAAATTAAGGCAAACGCAAAGGCTTTTGTTGAATACTTATTATTTTGTCTCTTTCGGGCAGCCTAAGCCGTTTAGCATCTTGTGATCTCTCCCTCTATCTAAAGTAGTGTGCAAAAATGTTTAGATTTCGGAGCATAGGATATATACTACCAAAAGGTCGCTGTAACATACTGGAAATCCTATGCTATTCATATTACATTTCCTCATTGGTCTTAAAATTTCTGAATTCCGATGGCACGCGATTCCAGATGAATTACATGACGATTACTTTGGATTTTCGGATAGTCTAAAACTCTCCATCAAGATCAGGACATCAACTTCACACCCTAGCAGTTCTCAATAGTGTGGTTTCACCGACTCCTAGGTTCTGTTAGTATCGGATTGTGTGCTGATGCAGTCGCACAAATCTTTCCAGCTTTCCATGTTTTCTTACTTGATGATTGCCTCGTTTAAAAATTACAGCGAATAAAGGTTTCCCACCACCATTTACTATTTAACAGTATTAAACCCAGTGCTTTTCAAACATGTTCAGTTGGTGCCGCCATGTACTACCATATTTCCTAATTTCGTTACCATTAAATTAAGTGCCAGTGCCTAAGAATGTAGGTAATACGAATGTAGACTTTAGAACAATTTATTTCATCGCTAAAAAGTGTAAAGGGAGGAAATCTATAACTTACTGGGTGATTTATTACTGGGCTGAATTAAGAAACGAAAAATGGGATGTTTAATTGGGACTATAAATATCTCTTAGCAGGAAGTTTTGGGTTCGCGCGTTGCGGTTGGTCGTGTTCGCGCATTAACAGTGCAAACTTCAATTTTTCTCATTTAACGTTCATTTCTGCGTTTTGGAAAATTGGTGTTGAACCATTTCCTCTCGAAATTGATGCATTCTAATTGGTGAGTTTCCGTCCCTTGATTGAAGACAGTGAGTTGTGTGAAGTCGTGGAACGTGTGTTCTTTGACCGTGCAAGCTGCAGCCTCGTGTTGTCATCGTGATTGCCCTCTACATGCCCCGGCCACATCAGAAGCGGCCTCGCACATTTACCTGAGACACTGTCGGCTTCGTAGGCTTCAAGATCCGACATTGATTACTTGGTTTTGTGCATGTCGGGCCTCTCAACGTGCTAGATGGCAAATATGCAACATAATGGATGAGCCAACCGCCGCTGACTGTGCTTTGTCTTGGCTGAGTAGACTCCAGAGGTGTCTGATCCCCATCAAAAGGGACGTATCCTTTCTTTGCTGACTACTGCATGCTTTATGTTTGCATGCATTAACGTAAATACGTCCGACTGTTTTCTAAGCCAAAACGTCCCTTGAAACCCTGGTCAATTTTATTTGTGCACCCCGTAGACATCAGTTTTTGCTAAGTCGATTACTTGTTTTTAAAATGCGAGTTATATAATACTATTCCCCCAACATTTTTGATGCCTTCGTGTTTTCGCTGCATTGAACAGCTGTTTTAGTGGAAACAAACATTTTCGAGAAGTGGTGACACGCGGACTTTAATGCATATATCAGTGATCCCGGAAGTGATTAACGCTTTGCTAGACATGGGGCTAGCACAGTCTTGCCCTCTCCTGATGCTTACACATTCCTCACTGCTGTTGGTGTTGGTTGTGTAACCTACCTTCTTGATTCTCTGACTTTATTTAGTTGAGGACGTTACGGCAGCCACGCATAGTTAGGAGTGGGTTCGTGGCACATTTTAACTCCAATGAAGAAACCAATGTATTTTTTTCCACTTTTTAACTACCAGGTCACGATTTCTGTTTTGGCATAAAGAAAGTACAACTTTGCGTTTCAAATTAATAAAATCGATCTTAGTGTTTTTTATGTGGAATCGACATGTCCACGGTAAATAGTCGGCACGAGGTTTGTTTTGTGCCGGCCGCACCTTCGCCACTCCCTTCTCCCAGTGTCTTTTTGCTATCCGCATGATCTCTGAAGTGCTTTGTGTTCCTTCAGAACAAATATACTGTGGTTGTTGTTTATGTAATCCGGTACACATTTAGGAAAGAGGATTTAGTCCTATGTGAAGAGTCGTTTGTAGCTGCAGTAATTTCTTTATTTTGAGATGTTCAGTAGTTCAGTTTGATCGGCTTATGAAACTGACCTTGTCGTTGTTGCCTCTATTTTGCTGTGTTGTCGATCAATCTTTCCTAGTGCCAAGGTAAGTTTGCACTTTTAGGGTAAATTAACTGACTAAAATGTTCGTTTTGTTGTTAACACAGTCTCATGAGTTTGAGTTTACTCTATTCGCAAATTGCTTTAATTCAGCATAGAAAAGAGGATGTCAAAAATGTAACAAGTCCACTGGTAACTAAAAAGGGATGGGGTCGGTACTGCTCTTTGTCGGTGACAGTCGACTGTCTCTGGTTGGATTTGATTTCAAGTGGACGATGAGCACTGTTGATGGTTAATTTGTAGCCCGCCCTAACAAATGGCATGCTGGGGGATTAACACTGTCGTCGCCACCTTGCATTTCTCTCTTAATAACGAAAGGTGACATGTGCGGCCTTTACGGAAGGGCTTCAGTCGGCGTGGTTCCTCTTGCTGCCCTGAGCACAGACACGCGTCAAATTGAAGCTTGCCGCTAACCAATCGGTGATTGGTCACGCTGAACACGTTATCAAGCCACACCCTGTCAAACTTTTAGCAGTCTCTATGCCCTTACTGCATTGGCTCATCGGTTATAAATAGCCGTAGGTATATGCGTCCTTATCACACCGCCAACTCTGCTTGAAAAGTATTACACCGAAGGGAGCGTCTGTGGTCTGCCTTTGTGCGGACGCAGTCTTTCCGGGGCGCGGCGACCACACCGCTTGCAGGCGCAACCATGCAAATGCTTTCGCCTTGACTTTTTACGGCACGAGCAAATTTTCTCATCGGCCTCTACAATCATCAAAAAAATTGACTTTCACTGCTTGTATAAAAGGGGGAGACGAGTGTGTATTAATTCAATTCTCTTTTGTCAGTTCTTGTGTTTCTGAGTCGCCCTGGTTGGGTTTCGTCAACGTTTCTTTCTTGCATGGTCCCAGTGCTGGGAAGGCGGCACAATTTCCTGTGCCTTAGTCTCTTTAACAAGGAGACGTTGAAGTGGTTTTCACTGACTTTATTTACCAACTTGTGCTATCAAATTCATCGAGTATACAAGCTGCTATTGGTACTCAAGGCCATGGTTTATTTGCCTCAAACACAAAATCTGAAGGCACCTCTTCTATATTTGGGGGTTACTCAGAAAAATTGTTCTTTGAGCATAATTTATGGTCGCTCGTGCGATTTGTTGTCGGACATAAACAGTGGAAGTGTAACGTGAAGGTATGTCCTCGAGCGGCTGTGGTTTATAGCCGAGTGTCGTCGTGAGATGTGTTTAAGTCAAAATCCCTTTTCTGAATTACAGAGCTGGTTGAGTTTGCATTTTATATCTGGCAATCACTAGGCTGCATGCGTTACCGATTCACAACAAGAGTGTCTCTCATTGATTTCATACCTATCCCAACAATCGTCCTGCTGCATTAGCGCACTGAATGTGTTCCAGCTAGAAATGATTTGGAGTGGCACTACTTTTGACTCTCGATTTGATGGTTCCTAAGATTGGCCATCGCATAACCCAAGAGATATTTTGTAATTTGACAGTTTTATTTCTGGGTCGTGCTAATTGCCGAACCGCAAATGCGCCCATTAGTGTTGGTAAGAAAAGTTCACGGCTCCAGGGTCAAAACTGATCCCCCTTCGTCGTTGAAGATTTTATTACCTCAAGGCCACTGGCACAACTCTTGTGACTTTTGACTCTTCAATTACCGACTATTTCTTCGAAGAGATTTGAACTTTTAGCTCTCTGTCCCAGCTTCCATCGATGGTCATCGCACTAAGTTTGGGACTACTATATGCTGCTTTTAGGGCGCCCCGCTCCTCACTTAGAGGTGTAATTCGCCTGCTTTTCTGTGAACCAAGCTGGTACCATTCCACCCAGTGTTTTTGCAAACAAATCCTGATGCTGTTTTCTGGTATTTTACTATTGGCACCACGGCAGTGTCTGTGCTCGTGACATGTAGTAAATCGCGTGAATCTAAACTCAATCCGAACACAGTGCCACCAATTATTATTTAAATATGTATTTAATCTAAGTTTCTGATAAAGGATGCTTGGTATGCTCTTTCTGTCATTCATTTTTGTTTACACGAAACGGTTAATATCAGAATTGTTGATTTTTAAGTAGCTGTTTCTATCGGCTCTGTTTTAATGTTTTAAATTTCAGGATCAACTGTGTAACGTGATAGTCAGAGAAAACTACTATGCAACGCTGTATTGATTACTTGGATTAGTTAGTGCGAGTTAATAAATGTAAAGGGTTTTTGCAGACTCAATGATAGCCCACCCGGCTAGGGTCTGATATTTCCGTTTTTTCGTGTCCACTACCGCGGCATCCTACTTACTCCTTTAACGTGGCCATAACTTGTGTGCAACCCGCCCATTTCAGTTAAAGGCTGTCCACGCCTTCAGAAACAGTCTGGATGACTCGAGTGAGCGTCAACACATCGCCATGGCGCTACATCAACAGCGTCAGGCCAAATGTCGTGAAGTTCGCGCCGCGTCTTTGGCTCAGCAGCTTAATCAGCACATAAAGTCGCCAAGTAGCACCCGAATGGCTGATAACATCCGAGAGTTCTACCGAACTCCCACGATGCTAGCAGAAGACGAACCGCTCTTCTCCGCAGATCAACCCAATCAGGAGAAACTGGAAGAGGGTGGAGGCGGTGATATTTGGGGGGCTGCCTCCCTGGATGACCCCAGCACGACGAGTTACGATGTTAATAGTCTGGCGGATGACTCTGGCGCGCAAGAGTCTCAGTTGCGGCCTACTACAAACGAAGCGTTTGCGGACGGGTATCATTTTGACCAGCATACTTCTCTATGGATCCCCTCAGAGGAGGATCGCCGAACGCCAACCCTGCCTTGGACTTCGTCGCTCGATGCAGACACATTAGTAGACACCGGTCCCTCGACTTCGACAAATCGACGCCGAAAATCGACGAAAACGACTCCCGCGCCACCACCTCCACCCACAAAGAGAATACAGGCTCGGAGATCCTCTTCCGGCTCCTCCACATCCTCTCTAACATAGTTCAGCCATCCACAGTCATTGATACTTACTATGCAAGCGTCGTTTTCATTCCACAGAAAGACATATGTTATGCATGCCAGTAGCAAGAGAGAGTGTGCCCTTGTGTGTGTGCGTGTGTGTGATTATATAGACCGTCTCCCATAGAGAAAGCGAATATCACAGACCACTTCCGCTCCTCGCTACTCATGATGCCCTCGAACTCATCGACAACGAAGTAGCAAGCGATAACGGCAAGTGAGTATGACATGTCATCGGTGGCTGCTCGCAGTACGTTGTGACTCGTACTTTGATGTGTGCATAGCATGGCTCAGCATGGTCCAGCTTGACGTTATCATTGCACTCAAGTACCATTTTTTGTGGTCCTTTGCATGGTACTAGGCCTTTGATCCATGTTTTCGGTTGAAGATTTGATGCGAGTAAAACAAATCTCTACTTCGCGTTAGTGCGTGTGAAAGAATTTCACTGAATCTTCTTTGTGGTTTGATGCCGCGATCTGCCGAAACAAGCTGCTCGATTTTGTATCTATGTTGTAATGATCGTTTTGTATTTTTCGCTGTCAATTGTCACTTTGTTCACTTCTTTTGGGTGCGATCTTCTTTGCACGGTTGTCGTTGTTCTGCAGTTTTGGAACGTGGTCAGGGTTTCCCTTGCTCCGGCGTTTCTTCTATAATGTAGCGAGATGACTTCAGCATGTCCTTCTTAACTTGAGACCGCTTCAACGTAACTTCGCATGCGTCGCCCGCCGTCTCAGTATACCAGTAACAATTACAGTAACAGTACTGTGATGCCTTTTCTTTTTTTTGCCTTGTTTGTAGCTTCGTGTAGTCGACGCATTCAAAGCAAGCCTTCCAAGCCGATTGGCCGGTTTGAACCGCGAGAGCGTGACCTCATTGCATCGCGCAATGACTACGTGCACTAAACAACCCTCGCTCACCTCCTTGAATTCTGAGGCTGACACCTTGCCCTCCCAGCCTGAACCCCCGGCTTCCCAACTGCGACCAAGCCCCTCCCCTGGGTTTCATTATCCAAAGGCTCCTCCATCACCCCGGCCCCTTAGTTGAGGCTCATTCATTAGTGAAGACAAGTGGGCTGATAGACGAAGATGTAAACACTTGCGGGCATTCTGAGGGCTTCCTCTAATCCCCTTCCCCAGTTACTCATACGATTCTGTGATCAAACCCGTTTTTTATTATCTGCTATTTTATTACCTACGAGACGATGGAGAGTAGAGCCGTTAGTCCTCATTTCACCCACGCATGCGCCCACAGTCGCCTCACTCTCGCACGCTAGCATCCATTGCCTTGGTCTCAAATGAACTCACAAAGTTGATACTGCCACATATATCTTCTAGTGTAGGGCAGTTTCCCACAGCTACAAGTGCAAGTATTTTGTTAATTACACTCATTCCTTCCCTCCTATCGTTTATATTACTTACATTGTACACACTCGACCTATTATCTACAATATCCAACTAGATCAAGGTGCTCAAGTGACCATTACAACTACAGTTTATATTCACTAGAAGTGATGTGTGAATCTCCTCTATCCCACTCCCTTTAACCCACTCCAATTTCCCCCCCCCTAGATTGTTTTTGCGCGCGGTGTTCGCATCCCTCCCCTCCCTTACTGTGGCCTCGCCTGTTAGCCGTTAATTAGTTTGGAGTTTCTCTCTCCGTCCCACCCACCTCGTTCCACCTGCTTTATTTTGAGCTCTACAAATCGCTGTCTCTTCTTTGTGTGAGCAAAAGCAGAAGAGCTGCATACAATTATCGTTTGAAACCAGCAATTGGAATAAATTTCATCTATGTTCACCGATGAGTGCTTTCTTTTCGGGGATACAATCCATTTGGAGTAGCGAGATTAGCTATGCGCGCTGCGGAATAGCTTTCAGGAAAAGAGTGTTTTGTCTTTAATGAGAGTTGGTTTCGCAGACAAATCATCGCTTATGGATTTTATTAATGAGCTTCTATGCATTCTAAACCCGAAACTGTTGAATTATTCAACTCGGTAGTTTGTACTTTCTATGACTCTACTTGAAGGAGAGAATGATTTGTTTTCTCAACTTCGTGGCTACTCGATCCTTCAGCATGGAGAAAGCCTCACCTGGTGGTAATTGGCATTTGTCAACAAAGCATTATGGATACGTTTTTTGATTACCGATAGACATTTTGCTCGGTATTATCTGGTGCGGAGCTAATTGAGCGATCCCTTCAATGGCGCTGCTCATTGTATCGATTATCGTTAACAGTATACGAGTTATTTATGGGACATAGACGAAGCCCCAAGTTAAAAGGTTTTCATATTGGCCCCCTTTAACCATCCAATGCAAAACGAAGTTTTTGACGTCCAGTAGTGAAAATCGTCACCTGTAACTTTTACCATAGTTTCAGTCGAATATATTTAAGAAAAAAACGTCACAACTACGTTCATCGTCTAATCGGTACATCTTCATTGTGAAAGTTTCATGCAACTGCTCGTTTAACTAGATTGAAGCCAGAGTATATATTGCAATGGACTTCCGAAGGTTCTTTTCGGGGATTAATGTTCGAGACTTAACAAAGTAAAATAGCTTGAACTCATTGTGAAACAGCATATTGAAGGCGTTATCGGAGAACCAGCCGTCGATGTTTTCATAGGGATCAATCACTAGCCAAATAAACAAATTCGGACTCTCTGCACGAAGGGTTACCTCGAACACCTGTCGGTATTGGAAGGGAGGTCTTGGGACTGTTGAAGGTGCTGATTTAACCCGCTTGACTGACTTTACCTCCACATATCCTGCTGTCTTTGGCCACAATGGTGCCATTTCCTTGGGAGTGCGCAAAAGTGCCGTGTCATTTATCTGCACTTGACCATTGTCTATACTTGTACTGAGAACACCAAATGGGCACTTTAAAAGTAACCACGTTACGTTGAACTTGACAACTTCAAAGGGACATCTGTCTGGACTCCACGGGCTACTGTCCTCAGTTTCAAAAATGACTACGGGCGCAAGTCTGAAGGATTGAATAGGGGCGCATACAACTCGGAGGCGTATTCGCTTCTCGACAATGGGGTTGACTGGGGGTACCCAGGTGACCAGTATTTGTCCCTTTACCCGGGACACAATGATTCGTCCTATGGGGTGCCTCGACGACGCAGTTCCCCTGATGGCAAGGTAGTGGGCAATTTTCCACTGGCCGACAGCATCGATTGTGGACCACGTTAGTGCTGCCCACACATCGTTGAGTTGCCAGTAGAGGTGACCCATTGACCTACCCTGGCCCTTTTGCTGCCCACCGCAGTCGCTGCTCAAAGCGCTTCCCGAAATAGTGCACTGATGACGCTCCAGAAGGTTTATGTACGTTTTGTAGGCGATTGCTTGGTAGAGCTGCGTCAGATATGCCCACCTTAAACAAGCAAACCACAAACAATCAATCGCAATTTTTATAAAAAGAAGAAGTTCTTTAATGACGCTACAGCAGCTGAAGATGTTGAATTGAATCCACGGTTATTAATTTTTTGACCGTAATTTCAATCATATATTACACAACTTGAGCGCTTCCTACTGGCCAAAATGGACTTTATTTCCACAGGGTCTGTTTACTGAGACGCTTTATGTCTATGTCAATGACTCAAAATAAACTTACGAGGCACTGTTTTACCACACAAATATGTTTTAATTATTCCCATTCCTAGATTTGCCCTGGGTTCATGGTGTTTCGTAAAGTCTGTTCGTCTTTCTCCCCACCACACTACTAGATGTTAGAAAATGTAATTGTATCTGAGTGAGCCAACACAAAGCCCATCAATTCATGTTAGGAGAACCAAATCACCCACCAGTACCAGTTTTACTTCTCATGGTGGGAAAGCGCGGCATTTATCTGCTGGTTGCATTGAACTTCAGAAGTCTCACTACCATTGCTTTTGAGTGATTCAGGGTATTCTGCTTACTTTGTATTTTCTCCCCTTGACGTTAGCGATCAGAATTTTCTCCTTCAAGGTTACTCAGCGGTTCAACTGATCGTAATCTCAAAGCTTCAAAAATCTTAATACGTCTTCTGGAGGTTTTAATGCGTCGCAATTTTGCGTGCGAGAAAGCCTCGTATTGAACGCGCGAGCAGTTCCGTAAGGCAGACACCCAGATTCGCCCTGCCACGGTAACTGGAGGCAAATCTCACCAAAATTCATGACATTTTTTATGAACTTTTGCACGTTTATACTAAAGACACAAAAAACACCTTGCAGATTTGGGAATTCGAGAAGAACCTTCGAATAATGGAACAAAAATGACCACTGATTATCACATATGTATATGGTAGCAGAGGAACTTTTGATAGACTTTATTTATGCATTCTAATACTTCTGCTAACTCTACCCTTTACATATGTTCAAGTTATCTCAGATTAGAATGGTAGGAACTCGTGAGGTAACTAACGTTTAATTCTGATAAAAGTTTGAAACAAAAAATTGTAACTGCATTAAACAATGAAAGCTCACTCTAACTACAGGAACCTAACAAAATGTCTTTAGATTTTCAAAAAAACTACATTTTAAAAACTCCTTGGTCTTTTTTCGGGACTAAGCAGTCGTGTCAATGGTGTAACCTTTTAACTTAGTACAATGTCGTGCTTTCTGGGTGAAAGTGCAAAAGCTGGTGCTCAGGGCATGAAAAGGCTTTATTCATGTCAATTTAAAGCAATTCACACAACAGGCCAAACTCACAGTGTGTAGCTCTCTTGACTTGTGAAGCTGGTTCTCGGTTCGCCAAATTTCTCCCTCACAAGCCTCTCGACGATGTCGATGCCATCGATTTTGTGCAGTCTGTGCATCATTAGCCGACCACGAACCATCCAGTCGTCGTGTTGACTGTTGTTGTCGAACGACCGCAACCACGCTAACGGACTCGGCAAGGACATGATCCCGTATTCAGATGTAAAGCGGCTGACTGGGTACGAACATTCGTCCCAAAGGTCAGCGTAGTACGAGTAAAAGTGAACATCACCAGAGAGTGGGTCCTTGAATAATAAAGTTGACAGGTGGGGAATTCAGGGATTGCATACTAAAATCTGGTGCGATCGTTTCATCCACTTTATCTTAAAATTTTGAAATATTTAGACCCTTTGACAATAGATTTTTGGTACAAAAGCAGGCTTAGGGGTTGCTGTTCTAATCAGGCCCTATTTTCTAAAATAGATGCTCATTTTTCTTGCACCAATTATCTTAAAACCAGAAGGTTTTAGATACGAAAACTATATACCATACCTGAGGATTGAAGTCAATTCCGTCGGTATCTGTGGAGGCATCAGCGTTGCTTGGAGACGAAAGGAGGACTTTTCGCGGGACATAGCCTGTGTTCGTAGTTGGCGGCCTCTCGTTTTCTACCATGATTGGGGCAATCGAGTCGAGAAATCTTCTGCGGTATTCAGCTTTATTTACTTTCGGGCCATACCAGCGCTGCGCGGCAGCCACTTCTACCTCGTTATTTGTGGCCCACACCACCACAGCTGGATGATGGTGCAGTCGCCGTACTTGCCATCGAATTTCCTGTTCCGCGCTATCCTGTCTGAAAATGAAATGTTACTCGAGAACCAAATCTGTCTGTGTGTCAACTCACTTGACTCGAAAATTTTTTTCATGGGACGAAATTCCGACTGACCAATCATAAGGAACGAGCGAAAGTGAATAGATTAGTGCTTTGATTTGTGCCCAATCCAGTGGTTACCCATTCGTCAAAGAAACCCGTGCGATTACACTTTGCTGTATATGGCATTAGACCCTTGATTTACTGATTGTCAGAAGAACAACCAAAGCGGGTTTTGCGGAAGTCGTTTGTACCCGACCGGTTACAATCTATGGAACGCTTAATTGCTGTGTGTGTTTGCTGTTGTAAAAGTTAAATTTGAATTAGATAATAATAAAACCATTCTCGCTGCTCGATCATAAAACGTCGAATGCGAGTCCCATGGGGTTTCCTGTCTTTAACCCAAAATAATACCAAATTAGTACCGAGTTATTGTTATGGTTTCGATGCTAGATCTGCCTCCTCTCAAATTACACATAAATAGGCTTTAATGCTACTGAAGCGCTGCGGCCACCGCACCAGTCGCTCAAGGGCATTCGTGTCGTGTCCTCGATCCACAAGTCGTCTGCTTGTGCCCCCACCGCGCACGCACAGAAGATACAATCTACGCCCATATGACAATCAAAAGTGCTGTCAGAATGGTTACTTCTATCAATAATTTGTCCGCGAACGCTCACCAAGTGTAAATAGTTGCCACTAATGACAATTAACCTTCTATCAGCCAATGGTGATTTGTTTTCACGTGCTCAAGCTTTTGAACCCTTTAAACAATTGGAGGTGAAAGCTTTAAAAATCGAACTTTGTTGGTTACCACAATAACAGAATTTAGGTACGATTGCCAGGTTTTGAGCGTAAGTCTGGAATGCATCCCGCCGGTTGTCGTCTCAAGGGCAATTTTCAACCGCACATTAATTCTACTCATACCGTAAACAGGCACTTGGCAATAGCAGTGTAGATCTAAAGCTACTGAACAAAAAGCCGTGATTACTGAAGTTTTTATCTAAGTCCGACTAGAATTGAAATCGAATACAAATCGAGGCTGATTTTCTGACTTTAGGCAATGTTTTCAGTAAACTCAGCTACCGTCAATGTCAACGTCTCCTGTGGTGTTTATTGTGGCTCCAAAAGGGATAGTTTTACAGTCACCCCCAAGTGTCACAACCTACAGACGTTTTTAACAATCTTGTGTGGTCTTTCAAATCAGCCGCCTTGTCAAAATCAGTCCGCAGTTTCGTTGATGGAGGTCGTCTTTAAGAGGTAAGAACGAAAGTCACTTCTAATTATCTGTCGTAACTTTTAACCAGACAAGCAACTCAGCTAAGTAAATTTACATATTGACTGGTTTAATCTTTTCAAAATGCTAAGTTAGCAGCAGCACCCGAGAAAATGCTCGTTGCGGCTGAGCTTGAAAATTGCGTCCCAGTTTGTTCCTATGCCAAAGGGTGACCGCAAGAGAGCGCATTTGCCTCTAGTAATGAAGAACCGGTGATCATTTATGTGGTCCCGTACTTTTGCCGCAAACTCTTTTAACAAAAATAGCGTATAAGTAGGATTTCCTTTCGTTGAAAAGCCGCATCATTAAACACATCCCTGATTCCACACATTTAACCGTCGATTGCAAAAAACACATAATAGTGGTGTAATGTTTAGGTGGTAAACATGTATGAGTCAAGAATAAAAAACGAATTCTCGTGTTCAGACCAACGTCTCTTTAGATTTTAATAATGTGAATTGGTAGACCCTTATCTGAATTTTCACAAAGGAAGGTCATAGGTTTATTTCCTAATCGCTCTCAAACCCGTTAAAATCAAGTTGGAAGATCGATGGGACAAAGGCACGAGATATTGCTTACCCTGATTTTTAAATGTACTTTTGTTGCCCCTTTTTACATGACTGACCTTAGTCTCAACGTTTGTAGTAGATGCACCAAGGCGATTTGGATCAACTTACTCTCCTTTCGGGGGTTTTTCGTACATGGAGCAAGCGAACATCATGTCCTGCCACACCATGATGCCCAACCGGCCGGCATGATTGTAGAACCGCTGCGACTCATACCGTCCCCCGCCCCAGACACGGAGCATTTGGATTCCCGCCCGGGCTGCCGAACGCAGCAGTTCGGCCTGGGTGGGAGGGCTGCTGACGCCGTGGAAACCAGACTGTCTGTGCCCCGGAAAGAGACTTGAGGGGATCCAGTTGCTTCCCTTGATGAACAGCGACACGCCATTGATGCGGAAGAAGAAGGTCTTTCCGTAGGCCTCTGAATCTATCATCACGTCATCCTTTGTAAAAAGAGGTGGCTAGTGAAACCAGTGCAAAGGGACCGAAAAGTGTCCAATCACTCTTCCGGCGATGGATGAAATGTTTGCGACCTTTTTTGAACCTTGCGTTGTAGATATCACAACAGATTATAAAATAGAATCTTAATTCGGTTCTATGCTTCCGAGTCGAATCTCAAGTAAAAATGTCTCAGCAGAATACGGCTTGCGATCACCTTTAAAAAAGACGTCCTGTAAAAATATATAAAGTACACGAAACACACTCTTGATTTTTCCACATCACCTCGGGGGCTTTGAGCCATAGCTGCCTAGCGAAATGCGTAAATCTAACTAAATGTTTGCAAACGTAAGTTTTTGTCATTGAAACAGAGTTACCGAAAAAGTGAGCAAAACTGTAAAGCATTTGACCGATTCAAAGTCTGGGTTAATTGAGCTGCAGCAAATGACTACTCAGTCTTACTTATTCAGCAGCATTATTCTAATTCAATATGGCATCCGATCTGAGAGCGGTAATGAAGTTGGTGCGCATAAAATTGATGCCAGAATTTTTAAATAAATGACTGACGAAACATCTAGAACGAAGTTTCTGCCTGATTATATAAAACCTAAGCACCTTATAAACCCCAGTATGCAGGCCATCAAATATTGTGACAGCTGTTACTCTATTTGACAATGCCCCTATTGATTCCGGAAAAAGAGGCAAATTGTCAGGCACTCAGTTTCCGTGAATGCGTCTACTAGGCTGACGGGTGTTATTGAATAATTAACAGGAGACAACCAGGCTTCGCATCACCACAGCCACTGTTGAATGATTGTGCGAGTGTAATGTGGAGACTGGGAGCAGCTTCAGCACGGATCGCCGGGGGGACTGGCGACGGGAGGCAGCCTAATTATTGCAAATATCGCCTACTGCCTTTATTTTGACTGAAAGTTTTCGTGGTTTGAGCTCTTAAAGCGTGACCCACGCGACCCATCACTTTCAAGTTTCCAAACACCGGACTTTTGAGTCACCACAGGAGGCGGGCTTCTGAACAGTGAGCGGCACCGAGGCACGCCTGATGGTCTGACCGTGATGCCGCCTTGGCGGTTAGCCTCAAAAACATCAAACAAACTGCAGAATACGCAGGTGGCACAATACGCAGAGAGTAAATCAACATTCACAACCGTGCGTTCGGTTTTTCAAACCCCAATAACACCGCAACATTATAGGTCAACTTCAATTATTTTTTTCAAATAATTAGCCAGAAAATGCCTGTAGTATATGAGTGGTCATAATTTTATGAAGGCATGCTTTCACACTGAAGTTAGTGCAGACAGGGTGTAGACAGCACAGGTGGTCTTGCGAACCACTTACATGGAAATTACGGCTGGGAGTGTAACTCATGAAAAATGATTTGTACCTTTAACATGCTCCTTTCGCTGCGTGCTTATCGTCCTGGCGTTTTCAAAGCATCCTTGCCGTTTACGAGGATGCACATCCGAAGCGTGGTGACTCGAAGCACCAGGGACTTGGCGCATCAAAAGTGCAAAACTTAAATTTGTACTCCACTTTTTGTTCTGCCGCAAGTAAACTGTAAAAATTTGCTCTTTAGCGAGTAAATTTCAAATATCTACAAATTAAAGTAACCGGATTCGCAGTTGCAAAATTAATAACTGATTATAAAACATTTTAGTCAAAAATATCTCATTTTGCCGACAGACTGTAAGGTCTGACTAAGGTAATGAAAACGCATTCAACGTTGTAATCCACATGTAGAATGCCGTTTAATGTGTCTCAAGACCGGTTTTTCAATAGTTGTTCCACAAAATACGTCTGATGATTTTCGATTTACCTGACCCTGTTCCTCCGATTGTGCTGCACACCTGACTGACTTACTTTGGTGGCATTAAAACAGTGTTCTATGGACTTTTAGTGCAGGGTCTGCACATGGTCTCAAGATTATTTAAAGCACGATATCAGGTCTGAATTTTATGTCAACAAAATTAAGTTTATACGCATATTAAAATGCGCACGACTCATGGGTACCAAAATAGTATGTTTACGTTCACTTGTGATCTTAAAAATTGTACGCTGCTCCCGCTTTGTCCATCGGTGTATTTTAAAAGGACGATAGTCTTTATTACTTGAGCGCGCCATTTCAAGATGGCTTTTTCGTAATTCCGAAATTGCACTTTCCTACACTAAGTCATTTCCGAGGGGAGATGTCGGTATTTGGCAACAACTGTTTTCTGCAAAGGTGCTAAATTTTATATAGAGTAAATGTTTAAGCCGTATCAATCTAATCATTGCACTTTTATGCCATTCAAAGCCACTTTACCTTGATTATGCTAAACTGTCACTTGAAAAAAAAAACATTTTTTTGAGTTAAAACCATTTGTATGGTACCGTGGTCATTTCTCATGTAAATCTAAGCTATTCGCAAGCTGTGGCATAAGCAGATAAGCAAACACTTCAGGCGTGAAATTGCCGAAACATCTTGTCACTGCCGTTTTTTATTTGTATGCTACTGATTTGAATAAGTACAGCGGTATTGGTGGGCAAATTTCCACTTAAAGTGCTACTGTTTTCTCGAAATCCCGCAAACTACGGAGCTCTAGGCCTTCAAAAACACTGAATTACCTCCATGTCAGTAGAAAAGATCTCAATCTTATAACATTACATCCCATTTGTTTGTTTCCCTCCTACTAACGGCCATCACTTTCGGCAGTGGATTTAAAGCAACCCCAACCAAAATCATAATGCATTGATAGTTACGGACAAGGGAAAGGGACGACGGAGAGTTAGTGAGGACTCCTCTCTCTTTGGTGAAAATTTTGAAGAGCAGTTTGTGGAATATTCAGTACACAACAGTTGAGCGAATATGCGGGCGACTGAAACATCGATACAGCCCGTCTTCACCTGATTGGTCAGAGGGCCTGGTACGCCTTCTGCCTTGGTAGGCAGGCCGGCCAACCGCGCAGTCGCGTTCCGCCGAGTGGTCGCGCGAGGGCGCTGCGCTTGCGCGCGCGTGCGGCCCCACCGCGCGAGTGTAGTTGAGGCTGAGGGCGTGTGGGTATTTTTCGCATCGCCTCGTGCGCAGGTGCTTCTCGAGTCGGTGGCCTAGTTAAGATCGGCGCACGCAGTTGCTGCAGTGCGAAGGTGTGGGGAGGGCGGAGACTCGACCCTCTCTCGCTCTCCCTCGCCCTCCTCACTACACTGGGCACCTACGCTGCCTCGCCTCGCCTCCTCTCCCTCCAGCTATTTTTGGGAGTGGGAAATTTTAACAGCCAGGGCTGCGTGAGTAAAATCGAGTGGAACGAAACGGCTCTTTGATTATAAACACCAATTTTTGAACGCCTAAACTAATGTGGAAAGCGAAATTGCTGCCATTTTATTAGCCCGCGCCAGCTTAAGAAGAGTTCTACTTAGGTCGAAGCGTTTGTACAAGTAGTAACATACCTTTACCATAATATTATTGCCATTATACCCAAGGTTCGTTATCTCATTATAACCATAATTTGTGACGTTTCCTGTTGTGATGTTGGTTGCTTGTCTCCTTTAGTCGATCCCTATCAAGTTAATAATTAGGAAATTTTGTGCTACAAAATTTTGTTGGAAACTGTTGTGCTTATTTCGGCCGTTTCCGCTTAAAAGGAGGCCAACATCACAAAATTACTACGGTATAAACTCAAGGTTAAATTGATGTGCTCTGATTCTTTTGGTCTTGTCCCAAAGGCAAAAATAAAAAAAGTGGATGACTCAGGAGTGAAAGGAATGAGATTGCATAGACTGGGCATATTTATTATGAAGATGGCGACAAGAAGTTGGCAGATTTTGCCCATTGCAGGCATTCGCCGGCACCTGTTGTGAATTGTGTTTATTCACACCCCTTAATCCGGTCGCTCCACCTCCGACACAGGGTTCCCCTTTTCACAGCATGTCGCCAGCCCCGCGGATCCTCAAATCCCCCCTCATTCACACGGATATTTATCTTGGATTATCCTCATACCTAGGTCTCGATGTTAACGCACCTATGACTCACACATCCGAGGTATAAATACACAGGCGCAAATCCCACACACGACACCAACGTGGTTAAGCTCTGAAGTAAGCGGTTGTGTCCACGTTCTCTCCGGTCGTTTTCTTCATCGCGGGTATCAGGGAAGAGTAATCGCGTCAGGGTTAATTCCGTGGGCCCGGCGTGGTTCAAGACCACGTGCTGGGGCCCACAACACACCCTTATGTGGGGATCAAAGGAGAAACTTTTGGAGCTAGTGGCGACCGGACGCTACGATAATTAACTTGTTTCATTTTCTCACCCTCCAATTTCACTGGCGATTTTGAGTGAACGGCGCTGAGTGTTGACGATGTTGTAGTTGAACTGTTGGAACGCTCACAAGACTTGGGATTTCAATAGAGCGTCGTTAAGGTGATGCAGCGTGAGTAACAGAGCAAAGTTAAGCATTTTTAAATGTCTCATTTGCTCATGATTGTTTAAAACCACGTCCAAGACAGTGTGTTTTAGGAATTTAAAAACGATGTTTCATCGAATGAACATATTCTGAATAGGTTTTTATATGAATTAATCAGAACAGTAAGTAGATCCGAGTGTGATAATCCAAAACAGACCTGCACAAACAGCTGATCTAGAAGAAAAGGTATTGACTTGATTTTAGTCCTCGCACAATCAACTCCCACCGTAATCGTTGCGTTCTTCGTCATGCTTGGTTCTGCTGGGGTAATTGCAGACTCAACTTTCCTAAATATCTCAAATTTTAAAAACTAAACTTTTAAAAATTTCCTTATAAATAAAATACTCAAAAGTAAAGGTAATTCCCTGATATTTCCTAACCTGAACTAGCTCCATTTGTCGGAAGCCAACCCAGTAAGACTTGTGATCAATCATTGGTCCTTCGTCGTGACTTCGAAGCTTCACCTTCAGAGAATACAAATGAGGCCCAGAATGCACTCCGTTTGGCCACCAAGGTCGCACTGTAGTATTAGAGACAAGAGGCAGTTCCATCCATACATTTCTTTCTCCATTTTCAGCAAAAAAACAGCGCTTCGCCCACGTGGACATTAGACCACCCCCAAGCTTCAAGTAAACACAATAAATATTGCTGTTTCTTCTGTCTCCTCCGTCGTCGAGAATCTCAACCGAGACGAATGCCTTCCAGGAACTTCCTGACATGACTGGAAAAAATCTCAACCCGTCGCCTATCCTAACATTGCTGAATCGTAGTTGTGGGAGTTTCCAGAAGCCCTGGATCGGAAATGCCGGACCCCAATCCCATCCAAAAGAGGCCTGAGTCGTCCTGACTGCGTTGATGCGACACTCCCCTTTAAAAATATCTGGCCAACACTCGGGCAGTGGTGGATCTGGTGATAGCTTTTTGTAAGCCACCTTCGCCATTAAAGGAGTAGACCGGAAAGCGAGTTGAAGAGAATTCCATCCATAACGGAGGGCAGAGGTGATCGGAATGTTTACATGAATGAAGCTGTTATCCGTGCATGTCAAAAATTTGCCATTGAGGTGGACACAACAGAAAGTATCTACTTCACGTAGTTCAAGCACGACTGTCTCAGTAACCGCGGGATAGTGAACTTGAAAGCGATGTGAAAATGTCCAGTTCTTGTGGCTTATATATCGCAACTCCGTGTCACCGTAGCCTCGAAGGGGATCATCAATGAGGCCGCTATTTTTGAGGACAGAATAGACGTCAGTGCCCCCTGAGGTTAAATTGAATTCCACTGTGATATCACCATCGGTAACGCTCCACTCGCCAGAAAGAGGAACAGTACTACCATATCCCAGCAGAATCCACTGAATCAACACCAGAAGAACAGCCATGGGCGTTGTAGTCCAAATGTGCGCTACCCGCAATGACGATGCTTGAAAAGACGTAAACAGAGTGACTTAATGCGGGTTTGTTCGGACCAACCACAGCCACACTCACGCGTAGTTTACAAGCCACCGCCTGGTCGACTGCATGAAAGGGCTGAAAATATGCGGCTAAAGTAGGATTCGTTAGGTCCGCGCAGTTACGTTAGAACGAAAGAGGACCCAGGAACCGAATTACCTCAGATGCTTCTGAGTAGTGGTTTTTTAGACACCTCCGTCGAACTGTCTAAATGACCCATGCTAATTTTCCGACAGAAGTGAGGCCTTATGAGTGAACGAATTGTCGATTTTGAGATCTCACTCAGTTCACTGGCAAATGTTTCATCGATTGTGCAAAATTAGGTGGACGCATCAAGAATGACAAAAGGATAACTAGTCGGAAAATTTGGGAATATCGCCTCTCGAATCCTAATTAGTAGAAATTCACGAACGGCACATCGCTCCACCCCGGTAATAACCAAATACAGCCGTGTTCTAAATGTCAGATCCCTTGGATATCCATGAATGTCATTGCAATACAAAAGACCAATGCCATCCAAACTCGTCACCATCTTATATCCCACCAAATGCAAGTTATGAACAGCTTCTTCGCCAAACCAAACAGACCGATTACCACCACAAAATTACTTTTCGGACTATGGCTCACCGATCAAGTCGAAACGGACTGCGCCTCAACGCTGCGACTCCTCGCAAAGGGACGTTTCACAGCCGGCAGAAACTTACATGTGCAGATCCGCCGAAATACAACAATTTCCTAAGAAAATGATTTGCATCGGGCTAACCCAGAGCTTTGGAAATGGCACCTCGCCCAATTTATCGAAAGGTCTTGAATCCAGTTGATGGCACACTCTGCAGTCTGGTAAAAGGGGGAAATATCCTAACCTGGCAGTGAATTTCTATTCAGAAGCCTAATTAGTAGAAAGTTAGGAATTTTAAAAATTAATTGATTGTGCAGTCCATGAAGTAGAAAATTACAATTGAAATATTGGTGGTGACTGTCTCCACCGAATGTCTCAAAGGTATATGAAAACCCTAAATGCCATACCAAGAGGTAAATGAAAGCATGCTTGTCGAGAGTTGCAAAAAAAGATTAGTTAGCGTAATAGATAGGGTGGCAAGAAAGAGGGTTTCACTGGCGCACAGGGAAGGCTGAGTAAAGAAACACAGCAGCGACAACACAACTGGTTCCAAGGAAGAACATCCATGAGAGGTGAGTGTCGAAAAAGGCAACCGACAGGAAACAGGTGATTACAATGGAGCACGAACAAGCGAAGCCCTAAAAGAGAAAAAACCGGGATTGGTTGGTGGAGTACAAAGCATGAGTTTCAAGGACAGTCCAAGTGGACCGGCGTTTTGAAAGGGCTGGTGCTCTATCGGTGGTAGGAAAGGCGTTAGAAAACAACAGTATTGGTCGCGTGAGTAGCCAGCTGGATGTTACACCAGTTTAGCAAATACACTAGCAGAGACAATTCCAGCAAACGCGTTAAACCCAGGAAAAAACAGTGACGACAAAATGCCGCGTTTACTCAATGGTCAATTGTGACTAAGGAAGTTTTAATTATGGAGAACAAACCGAATCCCCAGAATGCTGAAATCGGCAGACACGGAGGTCACACTGGCCTGCATTTTGTGGTCCCGTACAGCCTCAGTGCAGTTAGCCGCGTGCTACGTACAAAAGCCATGCAGACTCGTGGCTGAGGCCACGTGAATCAACAATTTACGAGACGCTCAGGCAACCCACTATGCGCCAGTGACTGCACTTATTTAGGGCAACAAAACAGCATCCTCAATTCCGACAGTACCTAGACATAAAGCAGGACGTCACCCGAATTAACCTAGGTCAAGTAGTCTACACATTCAATTATATAATAGAGGTTCTTAGTTGAATCGTATTCAGAGTTAAATAAAATTAATTCTGAACCTATGGTATTAGAGGGTAGCCGATATCGAAAACCAAATTCCATCTTATTCACTGGGAGACAAAATTGAAGTGGCGTTGTTCAACTAAAACTTCACGAAGGTCTGACAAAGCAGAAAACAGAAACGCAGATTACGAATTCAGCAACAGAAAACGAGTGCTGAGGTGAGTAAAATTTATCTTTCGTCAACAAAGACGAGTAAATGACAAAAGGACCTACCGACCTTTGTACGTTAGCGCACATAACTCGATTTTGATAATTTGCCGACACGACATAACAAAGCACTCTAGAAAACCAACATTCACAAGCACTTGTCGAAAAATGCAACCAACCAGAAATTTAATGTAAATGTTCCCGAATAAGGCTTCCCTTGGTTGTGGAAAACGAGAACAGAGTAGACTAATGTAATTTTTAGTTTGCAGGACTACGCTAACAATAAATTAGGAAGAAATAGACTGTTTGTGGGGAATTTGGTAGGCCGTGCTATCAAATTAGACAAAAGAAGTCACACTGATTAAAACCAAGCAAAATAGAAGTTACTACTAAAAAACCTGAGTAGAAATGTACAAAAAAGCATTTTATAGCAGTAAAACTACACCAATTTGTGTGTTTCCTAAAAAAACAACCTCAGCTCGTTAACATTAACTAATTTAGCATAGAAAAACAGCAATCGACATCGCGCCCACTGAACTGCGATTCAAACACTTAAGAACACAAGACTACGTTTATGACGAGTTCAACTGGATCAACATTTTTGAGGTCATTCGCTCCACACATCATCCCTCTTTGCCGTGACAAATAGCGATAACCAATATCCATCATTCGCAAAACACTCTGTTAAACCAGTTTTTATGCTGTACCTCAGCTATACGATCAAACAACGTTACCGATGGTTTGTGCCCACTCTAAAAGTGACCGCGTAGACATGGTCACCAAAGCGCTACCATTACAGCTGTTCCACGTGTCACCTCACACACACACACACGCACACACACACCCCTTTAACACCATTCCTGTCGCGCAACACGACTCCCTCCCCCCACCCCAGCTAGGAAGTTTCACCGTTCTCCAAATCAAACACAATTGGTGCACATCACTGCTCCACTGATTCCCCTACCCTAAATCCTCTCTCATGCACCGACTGACTGACTAACTGACTGACGGTTGTTGTGCTAAGTATCCTCGGTTCTGCCCCCAGGACAACCAGTGCACCTGAAGACCCAGTCTCCGTCAAACCTCCGACAGCATCAACTCCACAAACTACAACCCTACACCAGGCATTCACCTGTGGTACCATTGTCAATAACACTCCTCACACTGCAAGTGGAGTGGATCGCAAGTCGAACAAAGCATTACTCTTACTAGCACAATCACACCCACCATACAATGGTCCCACAATTAACACAGTACCTTGCTGATACGTGCACTTAACTACGACGAATGCAACTCCAACAATCACCAACACATCCAATCTAACAAAGCATCAAGTCTAGTGTACGAGCACTACCACCTGAAGCATTCAAATTGAGTAAACACGAAAATCTCGAAAAGATATATGGCGCTGACCTACTTCATAAGCGATTTCTGTGAATTTACTGCTATGTGGTCGACATAAAGTGGCGTAAAATGGGAAAATCGATAAAAAAAACCCTATGAAGTATTGGGCATTTACAAAAAAATAAGCTTTGACGATAAAAATAAAACAGAAAAATGTGGTGCGCTACTTTAGTAAATCATTGTAATAATTTCACTGTTTTATTTTCTCAAACATAATTAGCGAAAACCGAAATTATCTTCCAGTAGTAAAAAGTTAAAGGGCAATTTAATTTCAAACCAAGCGAAAATGAGTTCATAGACATGAAACGTTTCTTGAAGATTTAAGCACCTCTATGTATTCAAGTGTGATTCGGTTTGGTTATGTGTTAACAAGGCTTACCAGATACGACTGAAATAAATACCTTTTGAATGTTGTCTGAATATTTGACGACAAGCGCGACAATAATACCACCAATTGACTGGAGGGCGACGGTTGTCCACACAAGCCAATTAAAGCCGTAGAAAAACCCCTTTGTGTATACTCCTCCATTATTCATAAACTGAACAAGGATGGCAATGATAACTGAAGCTAACGAGAGATCAAAGTTCCGAGCCCAAAGTGATTTTGGCGAATTTTTGAGAACCTAGGAATGAAAAAAATATGTGGATGATCGCGCAACGCGAGGCAAAACACGTGAGCTCATAAATTAAATTACTATCAAACAGAAAGCAATCTGACTCGGGATAGCTGGTTCGATTATGGAAAATTCAATTGGCTGGGTCAGTGGCCTCGGCACATCACTTCAACGTGTTTTCATTGTTATTTTTGTTTATGAGTACTCGGCAAGTTTAGACGTCAAGGAATGAAGTGATAAAAGTGGTTTGCGCTGGAATATATAACACCAAAGTCTTTACAAGACTCTAAAATGGACAATTCTATACCCCAGGTTATGACTGGGAAGTAAACAATGGTTTAAAAACTACATGTCCATCGAACAGCCTTTTCATGATCGGAAGAGTAATGTCTAAAAGACCCAACAATTTTATCACAAAAAAAATTATTTTTGAGGCCAGCTGGAGCATTAAGTCAAACTACATTACACAGACTGGAAGGTTATGACCAAAATTTACCATTTCAAAATATACGGCAGCGAATCCAGACAGGAATGAGGCGAAGACAACCGCAATTAAGCCAGGCGTATTCGAGATTGGTCTCGAAACAGACAGGGTAGGTTGACTAATATGATCTTGCAGTTGAACGACAGCCACACCAAAAAAGAGAACAACCTGCGATATCCACTGAGCAGTACCTATACGTTTGCCCAAAATAATAACTGAAAACATAGTAGTAGTAAGGAGCTTCAGTTGATATGTTACCTAAACATTTCCCTCACCATTATTTCATTACCTGGAAAACAGCGGTATCAAGGAGGCTTAGTGCGTAAAACAACACACTATTTTGTATGACATAAATAAAGGCCGGAACTGAAGTTTGGAAAAAATCAAAAGGGTCATAGTAGATGCTATACAGTGACTGCTTAAGTCTGCCTTCTTGAAATAAAACAAGGGACGAAAAAATAAGCTTAAAGCACTCGCTGAGTATAACAACCGACGACGTGAAAAACTTTTTTTGAGATTGAGTACGGGAGTACCGCATTGACAAAGTATGCAAAACATTTTGGACAGATAACGCGATTAGGCACACAACCCCAAACCGCTTTGAACCGTGCAAATCCATTATTGGCTCAATCAGATTATCAATATGCTTCATATGCAGTTATTGACAAATTCATTGACCTACTTAAACGAAGGAAACAGTTTTTGGTTTAATTTGGCAACATGCTAAAAAAACAAATTTTAATAATGGCAGCTAAAACGCTCATTAGGAAAAATTAATATTTAGTGCATTTAGTGTAAGTTTTCATAATACTTCAACTAATTAACTATTTTCCAAATCATTATAGTTTTTTTTGTGAAGAACCGCTTAACCAACACGTTTTTGTATTCTCTCCTATATTTGCAGATTAATTTTTGTGTGTCATCACATTTTATGGTTTATTGGAAGATATCAAATATAACATTGCAATGTCACATTGGTAACGGCAATTCAAAAACAGAGAAAACCATTCCGAATCTAGCCAGTCTAAACTCTTTTTGTTCAAAATTCTATTAATCATAAATTTATCTTAATACAGAAACTCTAATCATTGACTTATTGTCAGAGGTCCTGGAAACGATGGTTATTTTATACTTCGAAAGAGGCATTGTAAAAATAACTGATTTATTACGTGGTCATCGGCATAATTTACGAAAGATCATGCAGGTTTTAATGCAGTTAGCGTTCCTCTGTTTTTTTAATAGAGTGTGCAAAAAGCTACAATCCAGAGAAAAGAATATAATGTTAGCAAAAATATGTAAAAAATTTTAAAGATGGATACGTCTTGGACCTAGTAAATTAGAAGAACATTAATTTAGGCCCCAACAGCAGGATACAAGAATTCAATGCCACAAAATGTTGGGTTTGTCCTTCTGATTATCAAATACATTAGCGAATTATCGGGCATGAATTAGCGTTTAAATTACTTACAAATGGCAATGAATCCATTACAACATACTTAAATAAAATATAGTGAGTAGTAAGGAATTATATTGATCACATTTAGCATTGGTAAATTGGCACGGCTCGCCTTGCTTATTTCCTAAGGGTTATTTTATGACGTTTTGTTACGCACTTCTGAGTTTCAGCTCGATAAAAGCATTTTCCCGTTCCTTCCTATTCAGATAAGTCTATTAGATAGTTTATCGCAATTCAATTGTTTGATTATTACCACACTGGTAGTACCTGTTGTAAAAGACTATTCGACATTGTAAGACCACGATGTAAGTGAGAGACAACAGGCCTAAGCTTCCTCATGATTTTAACTTTTCAGCACAACCTAGAATGTCTATATTATCTAGTAGCCTCAGAACTATTAGGTACACATTGAAGCTAATTCATAATACTCTGATACAATTTGAAAATGTTAACCCAGTAAGTAAACTTTAAAGTAAAGGAATTCAGCACGCACAGTGGTGAAATATTTTGACTAAAACCCCGAATCTAGTTCTGACTTTTACAAAACAAACAAAACACGGTAAGTCGTTGCAACACTCATAAATATGAACACTGTTTGTCTTACATGGAAATCAAGAAGATTTTTTTTGTTTCGATAGCTATCGAATTGGGTTTAACACGCAGCTGCATTTTTAAGGGTAGAGTGAGGGTTATTAAAATAAGATACAATTAATATGCTTTAAAAAATATTCTAGGTTTTATATCATTTTCATATTTTGTGAATCAATATTTTGAAGTAAAATGAATCAACAAATTGAAAATAAAATATGAGATTTCACGCTGTCAACAAATTTAAAAAAACATTTTTACATTATTTGTTTAAAGGAACACGTAATCCACTTACTGATGCAAATATTTTAATCGACATTTAACTATTAAGTATTAGTGTTTTAACCACTGCAAATCAACTCGACCGTACGAAGCTGAGTATCTAATATTGCGCGCTAATGGCGTCAAGGGAGTCGTGCCTGTATAATGCAAAATTGGCAGAACAAAGCGAAAGATTTGACGGTATTTTTTTTTAGAAAGCTTGATTTTTAGATATGATTGGGTACATGGATACTATCGTAAAATTAGGAGTAGAGCTAACTTCTGAAGAAAGAAATTTGCTCTCCATAGCGTATAAGAACTTTATGGCAGCAAAACGCTTTGCTTGGCGTACAGTTGCTCTTGCTGCACAAGAAGCTGACCGTAAAGCTTCTCCAGAACACTCGTGCTTTGTAATCTTCCAAAAGACTATTGAAGAAGAAATGCGTCAGTTATCTCGCAGAATAATCCACTATATTGATACTATTTTGCTAAAAGAGGAACTTGAACCTGAGCCAAAGGCATTTTACTATAAATTGTAGGTTGCTTCAAATTGACATTTGCCTTTAAAGTAAAGCGGATTACTACAGATATCTTGCTGAAATTGAAAATGGCAATGACAAAAAAGATTGTTCTGAACACAGTTTAAATGCCTACAAAAGCGCCTTTGAGATAGCGTCTGGAAATCTTTTTCCAACACATCCATTGCGTCTTGGCATTGCGTTAAACTTTTCTGTTTTTTATTATGAAATTCTAAACTCTGTTGATAGAGCTTGTAAACTTGCAAAAGCAGCTTTTGACGACGCTATTGCGGAACTTGATAATATATCGGAGGAGAACTACAAGGATGCAACACTGGTGATGCAACTTTTAAGAGATAATTTGACGTTATGGACTTCCGACATGGCTGCGACCTCCAATGATGAGTGTGCCCGACCAAGATGTTAGGAAAACATTCTCCCTTATCTACTAAGTGCGCTGTTTTTGATCATTGTAGCAACGCTTTACGGATGTAATTTTCTGCATTTATTACTTTTTCTGTTTAATTAAGGAACACAGAAGCCCTTTCTCACACAATGCGATGCTTAATTTGTGAGTTAGGGACTCAAGGTCTTCATAATTATATGAAGTGTTAATCCCTTCGGAAGTATAACTTCTCCTTTGTAGTAGTCGTGATTGAAAATGCTGTGCTATTATGACAAAGTAACTCAAAGCTTGTTGTTTTTTCCACGAAAAAAACCAAAGAAATTGCAAGTTGTGACAGACGTGGTTATTTATTTTTATTATTTCACCATTTATCTGTAGTGAGAGAATCAAATTATGTATATAGGAAAAAATCTTAACAATTTGTACTATTAAGAAATTGGAGGCAGACGTAAGTGTCACTTATTCTTCCGATGTGTGATAGTAGAGTCACAGATAATAAACACCAAATGCAGCAGTTGTGTTTCCATATACAACGGGTGGATTTGTTTCATGTGATGAAACAGCTTTGCAAGATTTTTGCGACCTTGAAAGGTTTGGTTAATTAACATAAGTAAATAGTCATATTTCATAATTGGGTTTAATCTAGCCTATTGATTATTTTTAATCTTGAGAGCTGAGCGGAATCGTCTGTGTCCGTGAAGAAAATTGTCGGCAACTGAGTATCTGAGATATTCCATCACAAATAAAATAATGTCGAGCCTGGACCATTACGTGTGTTTGTTGTAGATGGTAACTCTGTTTTCAGATGGTAAACATGTTACTATCAGCTTTATTGGATTAAACCATTTCTTGGATAATCCAGAAACGTTTCAGTTAGAAAGGTGCTGTTCAGATTTAGCATGATTTGGTTGCTGAAAATCAGTTAAATACGCAACCTGCTAGTGTGTTTCGTAGTTTCATGATTGTTATAAATCCTGGTATGGTGATCCTCCAGAAGGTAATGCCAGCGCTTGTTGTTTAATATATTTTTTTAGATTTTGGTTTACAAGGAACATTTCCTAACATGATTGTCTACCGAATATAAACTATCAATGCATTCCAATTTCACAAAACAGATCACCTTATGAACAATGCACTACTCGTTTGCACTTGCATAGAATTTGTGACAGAGGCGAAACCCAAGTGATATTAAGTTGACATGAAAACACTCCAACATTCCTATGGTTACATCAAGCCTTTTTAGACAGATGTCAAATTGCACAAGTGAGGTTTCGTATTACAATTGTGAAAATCACAGCTTTAAAAATATGTTTATTTTACGTATATCAAGATTTTGGGGCAAAACAATGACAAAACAGAAGTAGCAATTTTATGTAGCGTTCAACAGAACGACGTTAAAAGGCGGTCTTATTAGAAAACGAATTAAGCTTAGGTGACCGCCTTAACTAAAACACTTTGAATGCTCCAAGCTTTTGCAAATATTTACTTTGGTGTTAAGCCGTGGCATATTCATGTGAAAAATTCGTGAACGCATTGATGAGATGATCATTCGTCAGACTTGTACTTATAAATTTGGAGTGACTTCTGTTTTACCATTTGTTAAATTGAAGTGGTCAGAAACAAATCGTAGCAACAATTCGTCATCGACTTGATGGTTCAGGTGATAGCAGGCATTTGACTTAATGACATTTAGTCCCATAGTTGACATTTAAGTACAGCGTTGTCTCTGAGTGAATGAGACGGCACCTGGGATTAGGTGAGTGGTCTCGCCAATTGTGTAAACCGAAAACAACCAGTTTTAAAGTTGAGGTCAGGGTCCATATATCTGTAGCAAAATCCATGATCAGTCATGCTAGTGGTCGTATCAAACCAGCGATTATCTAGTAAAACGACGGTAAATATTAAAGGAAAACAACTTAGGGTTTAGCAACTATGTCAGTTGCAGTTTTCAGCCTAGACAACATGCGTTAGGCGAAGGTAAACCATATGTGCCTCATGACGGTTATGCCTATTGTAGTGTTGCGACGAATCAGGGCGCAGACATATAGGATCCCCTGGCCTCAGCCAATCCTGCGTTTCTCTGTTTTCCAATGGTATGCGAGGAAGATAGGCCGCCAACCAGAGAAGGAAACGAATGAGGATCAGTATATAATGAGCGGCGTGGCCAACGTGGTGGACTCGGATGGAAGGCGCCTGAAGTGTGATTCTGGATTATACTTGCCAATAAAGCCTGTTCTGTTGTACCGGTCTTTTGCCTAATAGAGCTCGGGTATTCTACACCATAACAAACGCCCTAGTCTGCCAAAAAGCGCCCATGAGTGGACGTACGGAATTGAGGACACATGGTTGAATATCAGCAGATTTAAGTAACAAAACTAAGCATACATATGTTTATACACCAAAAAGTAGTATAGGGTTAAGGTCTGTGGGCAGCTGCTTATAATTTTCATAGGAGTTTTATATTAATATAATCATGACTGGCCTAGATATAATGTTAAGGAATTCATAGCATATTTAAAAGATAGAAACAAACAGTTACATTGCTAGTTCTAGTAAAAGATCCGTACTATCCAACAAATTCAGAATATTAAATCCATTCTTTGGTTCGTAATTGCTTAATTCTGTTGTACGAACTGCAACCTACACAGGTAGAGGCTTCAAATGACTGCACCTAAAAATGGATGATAGCTGCGGAAATCAGTAATTCCTTGAGCAAGTGCGAATCCAATCATCTTTGATCTCTATATAACAAGCAGGCTAGAGTGCACCTAATATGCATAAATGGGCATTTAGACATTATGATCTGCCTCAAGAAAAGTAAGAATGGGGATTGACTTTGTCCTAGATTGAGAAAGAAGAAACTGTAGAGAAGAGATTTGTCTTATTGTTGCCACACTTAAGTGCTTGAGCAAATTTTTACAATGGCTCATAGAAGATATGTTCTTTGCTTCATGAATTTTTGTGCTTGCATATTTTGAACAAATATGATGTGATACATTGGAAAGCAAATCATAATATTACACACCCTGATGTTAATTTTAGACATCTAAAGGGCCAAAGTAAAATTTTTTCAGCAATCAAATATGAATTCTCAATTATTCTAGTAGCAAGATGGCAACTTGAAAATAATTCGAGAACTCAAATAAGGCAGGTAAGAAAGAATAATTGCAAAACATACTTTTTTTTACTACCATTTAAGCATACTTACAAACTAGAAAAAATGTTTTTTGCGGAAATTAAAATGTTTTAACGAAAATACCTTGTTTGAAACAGTTCAAAAAAGTTGCTAGAAGACAATTCTTCGGCTGGCTTCAAGGTCGGCGGCCATATTGTTTCCTTCGTCATGCCGTAAACGGCGCCCTTTGTTTTTAGCAGTTTAAACTATATTCCGCTTGCTTGCCGTAAAGGATTTGAGATTATTTTAACTTAAATTTTTTGATTGTTGTGGGTCTAATTTCTTGTATTTCTCCTTGCCACTGCCATTGCTCATCCCCATTGTATTATTGTGTTAAGCAATGGTTTATTTGCACTGATGTTTCTCGTTTAATTAAATTTAACACTTGTAGTATTTTTCTGAAATATGTACTTTATCCCATAGGTTTTTGTTTTACATGGTTTAAAACCCTAGGAGTGCTTGATATCATTAACTACCGCTTAACTGTGTCTGTAAATGGGAATGTGGAAAATGTTTCTTTTCACTATTTGAGTCGTTCAATTTCTATTGTGGTTTCTTTGGTTATACGATAGAAAAATGGTCAAAATGTAAAACGCTAGCGAACATCTGTTTGGTCTTCTGATAGATGACCAATGAAGGTTTTTGTTGCAACACAAAACAGCTTTTTCGATTTGTGAACATTTCATTCATTCTTCGTTACCCACCTTTTAATGTAGCATACTAAATGACGCTTAGCTGTTGCCATAATTTTTTGCGACTCTTGGCTTTGATTTTTTCTTGTTACCACCGTTTTATCTTTGGTATTTATTCTGATGAACCTTCAATCAAGTACGTTTGCCCCGTTCTTCCAGTAAAAGGCAACTAATTATTAGTTGGTTACCATGTCTTATGTTTAATTTAGTTTCTGCTTACTATCCATAATTTTGTGCAAATATGATTGTACTCTATACTATTCATTACATTACATTACTATTACATTTTACTTTAGTCGTCTGTTGTATGCAATCTCCTTGATTGTATTTCTTGGTCATGGATTTACTCGAGCATCATCAACATGAACGGAACAATGATATAGACAATCTCATCATTGCTGCAGCTGCAGCTTCAGGAGACGAGCCCATGGACACCAATATGCGTGTTGAAGAGTGTGTCAATGTAAGTCTGCTTCATATCTACCTCACTTTTGCAGTTCGAAAGCGGTGAAGGACCTCGGCCTGGTCATACCTATTGGCATCCTGGATTTTTGCATGCCGAACACGTCGCTGCAATTCAGGAGGCTGCACGCACTGTTCTAGCTGAACATAATCGTCACTTTTTGCCCGAACCCTACAGTAAAAAGCTAGGGTCAGAGCTAGATTATCAGGAAATGATGGATCTTATGGACTTCAAATGCGATGAGGAGGAGAGTGTTGATCGCATGGAAGCCTTGCGAAAGCATTCAATGGTCTTTGAAGCCACTGGAGCCCACTCCCAAGCTCTCCCTCTTTATGAGGTTGGTTTTTCTTGTTGAATTATTTTGTTTTCTTATTTAGCAAGCCGTCAATGAGGCGGCCTGTCAGATCTGCGCTATGCAGCCCGCAGCTATTTTTCACAAGCGCGATCTTGCGATGCTAGCGAAGATGGCTGTGCGCATGACTGGCTTCGAATTTCCTAGCTCTCTTTCGACAAACTATACTCCAATGGACGAATATGTTACGGTACCCTCGTCTGGAGCGGTTTTAGAGACTGACGAAAGCGCACAATCCTTTAGGCCTTCAACTGCCGCTCCTGCTAGTGCCTCTATGCTTCTTCAAAAGTCTGGGTATGCATAAGTTTTCTTTTTCTTCATCTACTTTAATGTAGGCTCCTTGCGCCGAGACGAGACGCTTTAAAACCCAAACTAACACCACAAGAGTACACCATTATTGCCCGTGCCGCTCAGGAACTTGCTGCGGAGCTACCAAATTTAGCTTTGAAGAGCCGAGACCAGTGCAGTTTAGTGGAGAACTTTGTTTACACTGACGCAGTTCGTTTGATGAACATAAGCCCAGAACGACTGGATGAAGAAATGGAGTATATTCGCGATGTGAGCGCCATCTACGGTCGGTACCAGAGTGGTCCCCGGATGCCTTCCCCACGTCTTTCGCCCTATGAGCTAGGAATGAATGAGGCGGCTGCTTGTGTCGCAAAATTACGACCTAGTCTTCTCACTCATACCCTCCATTTGACCGAATGGGCGAGGCGTGTACTTACATTGTCCGGACTTCAGTTATCTCGTATCCCCGCACCAGCCTCCCCCGCGCACCATCAGTCTACTCATGGTGATCGATGGTAAACGCTTTGTTACACTTCACTGATTCTTAGCTCTATTGCTAAACTTTTTCACATTGTCTTATTTTCCAACCACATCTCTTTCTAAAACTTAGTTTCCACAATTTAAATAAATTGGCCTTACACTGTATGCAGAGAACCTTTACAGGATGTCACTCATTTTTCAACCGGTTTCTATTACTCAGCGACGTGTGTACCCAGCGTAGTTAGTTCATACTAAAAGATCTCTAAACAACACAACGAATTGCTAGATCCGTAGCATGATTTCCTCCTACTCACACCATTCCTCTCAGTTTGCACCACTTGCCAATGCTTACAACTAACATAGCTTGCCTGTACAGTTAATTGCCACTATTTGTATATGTTCTGTACATAGCGATGCGCAATCCAGCACCAGAGCATCGCTTGTGGTCGTATTCTGTAAAAGTGTCTATCCTGATGCATTTGTATGCTCCAATATCGGCGAGCCCTACGTAAGGGCACAGTGTACCGTTAGTTGTAAACCTTAACACGAATTCTAAATAATATTTTAATCCATAGAAATTACCGTGCCCTCATCTAGTGCATTTTCAGATACAAATTTAACCTATACTATACCACTTCAGGCCTCAGCGCAGTGGTCCAACCAAAACGGCCTCAAGCCAGCTTCGCCTTCATAGCGGTGAGTCAGCCTTCGGCGGAAGTACTAGCTGTGGGTTGACTTATCCCGGCGATTATCTTGGCGACTTTGGTGGTGGAAGTGGAGGTGCCTTTAGCATTAACAGTACACCCGATGCTAGCAGCGGCGACATCATCGACTACGAATGCTCCTCCGGCCTCGACAGTACTGAACTCATTCAGCCTCTAGGCGGTCCCCAGGCAATCGCTCAACTCACTGACTTTAACCTAGAGAAGCTTGGTCGCGCCCAATTCACCGTCGTTGATCCGCGTACCGACGCTGAATTAGTTAATTGCCCTCTTAAATTAATTGTTGAAGAAGATGATACTCCGCTTGATGCATCAGAAATTCTCCGCTTGACTGGCGTGGATAGTCTAGAAAAGGTAACCGAGCTTTCGATCCCCTGTGGCGGCTATACCAGTGTGAATGCCTACGATCTAACTCGTTGCATCAACCTGAGGGAATTGGATTTAAGTGAAAATGCCCTCCGAATATTACCTAGGAGGTTGCATCTGGCAAATTTAAAGAAGTTGGGTCTCTCGGGTAATCGATTCATCCATCTACCTTTGATCGAACAATTTCCAAAGCTGTCAAGATTGACCATAGATGAGAAGCTGAAACAGGTTAGTAAAACTGGCCACTTTTATCAATTTGAATCGTTTTCTGCCTTTTTCTCTCTCAATATTATCATTAGCCGTAATCTTAGATTCACTGATTCATCATGTTTTTCAGATGTTGCAGTACTTTGCATCATAAATTACTAAGTTTAAGCTTCTTAACTCAACAGGATAACTTATTTACCAAGGCATAGGTCACGAAACCCCTTTTATATGTCGTTCATTTCCCTTATGTACAGATTTGTGGGTTAATGTCGTATGCTATTGTACGAAGTAGGTTTTTTTTATCAAAGACCTGCCCAAGTGAGGTTATAACTCAGTATCTTTGACTATTACTTTCAACATAGTGAACACACTTTGAGTTGGCGTTAGGTGATTGTGATTATCTTCCCTGGTCATGACGTGCTTCTTTGCCTTTTAGCTTCTCAACCCCCAAATGCTAGCCTTCTTTTGCCCGAAGTTAAAAACGATTAATAGCCAGTTCTTCGATGAGTTGTGTTCAGATTTCACGATTCGGGTGTTTCAGGAGGCCAGAACCGTCATGGAACCTTATGTGAGTTGCCTCTCCTTATTGCAGTAGCTTGGTTTGGTCGATTTACATTGTACTTATTGAGTGGTTGTATCCCATTTCTGTCGGTGTGTGTAGACGAGAAACCGGAGCACACGTCTGTGTGGTCGTCCCTTTTAAAAAAAGGACACTTAAAGCTTGAATGATCTGATGTTTTCAGCTGCGCATCGTCGCAAGCTACAAAGTGATCACCGCCATGTCAGTGGCGATTGAAGCCAAACCAAGCTTGCTGTGTTGTTATGCTTAACAATTATTAATCGATAATTAATTCTCCTCCTGTAACTGTGGGGTATTTAGCCTACACCAAGTCAACTGAATCACTTAACGTTACGTTTAGGTGTGTAGATTTAAATGTACATTATGCGAAGTAATCTATCCTTTTGCTTTTGTTCGTTTTACTTAACTAAATCCCTACTTTGACTCTCGTTTCGTCCATATTAAGTTTGTAGTTTTAAGCTAGGAACCTTGTATTAAATATCTTGATGGAATATGGCAGCCTAGATTTTCAGCCGTCTTTACCGAGATTTAGCGTCGTATTACCCAGCTCTATTGACATCTGCGTCCATTTAGTGGTTCATTTTAGGTCTATTGTCGTCCTAACATGCGGCTGTATTTGTCCACGCCAAGTTGCTTCCTTTCAATACCTTTATTTATCTTGAAATTGGAAAGTACTTTTCACCGTTCACTAATGGCAGGTGCGCTAATGCAACCTCCACATCGGCAGGTTTTGGAGGGTTTTTACGATCGAACTTCAATGTTATCTTTGACTATAGATCCGATCAAAGTGGGAGGCTGATTTTGCAGATCGTTTGGAGTCCATTGTAACTCAAGAAGATCGTCTGCGTGTCATCGAATCCATGGTGCAAAATTTGAAGGACAAGAACTTTATGCTAGATGAAAGTGTCCTGCCTTACAAAAATCTGCTGGTGTGTTTCTAATTGGCGTTTTTTGTCCTGGTGCCTGTCTATTATCAATGCCCCTCCCCCAGAATCCATTCTCCAGTTTCTGAAGCATCTTAATTGTGATAAACCGTATCATGTTTTTCGTACATTTATTTTCTGAACTGGTGGAAGTTCATCTCATTTACGCATTCGTAGAACAAGGTAGATTGCTGCTGCCCATTACTTATGCTAATCTCGTTAAAACATCAGCTAGTCAAGTAGGAAGGAGTCTGATATTGCTAGTTGTGTTGTGGTTTTTGATTGTTAAATGACTAATCTATTTGTTTCCCATCCTTATGAAAAATATTAGTGTAGCAATAAACCCAGCTAGGTGTTCGTCATCAACTGGCATTGCGAAGAATTTGTAATTTCTATTTAAACGCATAATGCACATACGGTGGCGGAGTGTCATTACTTTACACACAATTTTTATACGTACACGTTTTCAGTAGATAAGTTGTTTTGACGTCGATTTTTCTGAACTCAGGCATATCGCATAGCCAGCGAGTACGTACAAACAAAACAGCAACAGTTACCAGAAGCTGACACAGACGCTGACGCCGAAGCAGCAGCCCAGCGTCAAAGACAGACACGTGCGAGTGAACTGGCTGCAGCTCTTGAAGCTGAGGTGCCCATGGCAGAAGATGTAGACGATGATGAAAACGGGATGCTATCAGCTAGCGACTTGTCAAGTGTCGTTAGACGGCCCAGAGAAGAGACACAAGCCTCAACAGAAGCGGGCGAGGCAATTGTCGTCGAGGATGCTGAGGATGAAGTTGTTGCTGCCTCTCAAAACGTAGAAGGTGAAGAAGACGAGGAAGAAAGGGAGGCAGAAGCCCGGACTGCTGGTACGTCTACTCTGTACACCTTGAAAACCTGTTCATTTTCCCTGACGTTTTATTTTGTTAGCAAGACTGATGAATTACTACAAGTCCAATTAAATGCTTTGTTCGTAAAATTGATTGTGCCAGTTTTGGAGGCGGAAATATGCGCACATTTGAAATTTCACTCGTATGCTTGAAAAATGACAGGAACGACTATTTAACGGCTGCAGATGCCACATTTACAGATTGTTCATCGCCAAGTAACTAGTAACATGGTCGATAGTAGTTAAAGTGAGATGCAATCGCATTTGACATCATTCTTCTCTCCTATAGCTTATCGACCGGGTAGACTTTATCTGGTCTCCTGGAATCTGTGATGTAGGCTTGATTAACAACCCCGTGTATTTGAGTGACTAATTCATGCTATGTCGCATTCGGTGGCTGTGACTTCGATTCAATTGATGGTTGTTAGAGTTGTGGCTCCCTGTTTCTCCTAACACGGAATTAAGTGTTGTCTTGGATGCTATGACTAGTCATTGAGTAAAATTAACCATTTTTGAATTTAATCAAGGAGAGAGGGCCCTCTTTGAAGCGGCGGACGAACTTCTCGGGGTTAATTTCCCTGATCCCATGCTTCTTCATCATCAACAACAAAACCAGCCTGTCCAGATGACTCTAGTGGTCGACAACCTCGGCCGAGTAACCCAGCAACAAGTGATCCCCGTAAATGTCCAGGGCCAGCCCCAGTTCCCTGGTGCTGGCGGCGGGCAACAGGGTCAACCACCCTACCAGATGCACCTCGGCAAGTCCTTGAGGGCCGGAAGGTCGATTGTTATGACGGTGGTCCGTCCCAGCGGTATATCAGGACGTCCGGTGGCAGAATTCCTCCCCGGCGAACTGCGAAACAAGGACTACGTGAAGGGCTACATGGCTTCGGAGATTTACAAAAAGGCAGTCAAAGACACGCTCGGGCAAAAGTCAACGCCGCGAAAGTGAGTCTAAAAGATTTTCTGGTCATAGTTCGAGACGACCTCGATTTTATCCCAACCGCTAACTCTGCATTTAAATCTAGTGTTCATCATGACCTGTTAACCATCGTTAAAATTTACTATCCAAGAAACATTGAGTAAAAAAGTCAGGCTGTTTCCACCTTCAATTTCAACCTCTTAGACATTTCCTAAAGCTTGATCACGTTTTAATGTAGCAGTGACTGACTTCTTTCGTGGTATTATTTTGTGTCACATATTTTCTTTAATAGTACGTCATAATGACGAGTCCCAAATAGCAATGTTTGGTCTGTCATTCGTGTGTTGCTTTCCTCTTCATACCCTCAGTTTTTACTGTCTCGAATTTTCTATGACCCCTTTTTTCTCCCTTTTCACATTAGCACCCTCAAATCTCCAGTTCCAGGACCTGGGTCTTGTTTTGCTACATAATATCATGCATTTCCTTTGATAATGAGACAATTTAGGTCTCAAAATCTGCCTATTCTTGTAAACCCCCTTTCCAGGGGTCGATTGGGTTTATGCTGTGGTGACCGGCATGGTGGTGATTCCCCTCCGCGCCCATGTACTTTTGCCCAATGGCTTTCTTTTTCCCTTAGACGCAACGGACCGGGCCGTCCTCGCAAATCGGAACCAGCCCTCGCCACCAAAACCCCCGGCGCCCCCGGGCCCGCCATGGTGCCTCTGGGCGAACTCAACCCCAGCGACCTTGGCAGCATCAAAAAACCTCCGGTGCCGCCGTCACACTCGGCAGTCACCCCGAGGAATGCCCAGAACTTGAAAAAGGCTGCCACCGCTGGCATGATGCTTGATGATGGTAGCCTTGGAGGAAACACCGCAGGTCTACCTCCGCGACCCAAGAAAAGGAAACCCCTTGGCATGCATAGGCAAGTTTAAGGTCTTTGCTGTCTTATTCGCTTCTCATTTAGTAAAACATTTAAATTTAAGTAGTTATTTCCACATTAACTATCACCTCACGACTCTGCGTCAACTGTTGTTTGGTCTGTTGTGCGAATCGGTGTAAGTTGATAAAGTGGGCTGCCAGCTAAGAAAGTACTTGTTTGCGGCACAATGTCTGTAAAACATGTCACTTAAAGGCAACACATGTTTTATTAATACGAGCCATTCTTCTGCATTCATGGGTGGAATCTTTACTTCTTATATCTAGTTTGACAAAGCAAATGTTGACTGGCGGTTTTAGGATATTTTTCCTATATTTTTTCTTGTTTTTCTGGATCGAAAAACTTGAAAATTGTTCAAAGGAAGCAACTGTTAGCAAGTTTCCTTCATGAAATCGTATTTATGCTGCGTCTTGAGCAGTCCATGTGGTCAGAGACATGTCGGCCGGCAAACCGTCAATGTACGTGGAGGGCGATACGAGTCCAGGAAATTTCGTTGTAGATATGATCTTTGTAAATTAATGTCCGTTGACAATTGTCAGTAGGCTGTAACAGTGATCGAAGCAATTTTAAGGCCTTGTGAATGGTAAGCACGAGTCACCCAGACTCTTTACCACTGAACACCAACAATAAAATTCAGTTAAACTCAACACGAGGATGTCACTACTTTTGATCAGTCAGAATGTTCCCTTTCCCAGTACGATTGAGGCTTGCAATGAAAGGTGGACAATTCAGCGCAATCGACAGCGCTCTCTGGTTGTTAGATCTAGGTAAAAAAGTCCTGAAACCGAATGTGCATAGTAAAAGCTGGTCGTCTGTTAGAAAATCTCCTATCATAGTGGTTCATTACTGCCTTCCAAGTCCCTGTCAAGAGATCGCTTTGTGATAATTTTATTAGGTTTATGCTCTGAACCATAAATAGCGCATGTTCCTGACGTTGATCAATGGACAAGACCAGATGACAATACTTGACTAAACTCACCAACAAATCGAGGTAAGATGAGATAATCAACCCCTGTTTTTAATAGACATTTGGAAATCAACGTGGTGTTGTACACTTTCATCAACTCCAGAAGGCCTCAAGCGTATTATTCTGCTGAAATAGCTAAGTTCGTTTTTCATTGACAGCGATGCATTAAATCTGATGACGATTGTTTTACAACGAAAAGTAGGGTGTTGTACTTGCGTTGGTAGAGAGCTATCCAGCCTTACCTCATTTAAGGTCGCCGTGACTTTTGCCTTTGGGGGACCGATCTTGGTTAAACAAACTGCGCAATATTTTTGATTAGCTAGGTTGTAATTTTGAAGAGGGCTGCTTTTAGTTAAGAATTCATATTTTGGAGCCTTAATTAGTATTCTTCGGTAATGGTGCACTGCGAGTTGTAAGGAACCAGTGATGGGTATTTTATAGGTGTGCAAATGTAGCAATTGAAAAGAGCCTGTGAAATTGGGAATTTTGTAGCGAAAGGTCCTAACGTACGAGGGTTATTGATAACAAATGTGTGAAAATTCGGCCAACGTAAAATTGCTCTGATTTCGATACGTATTTGGATAATGAAACCAAACAAAACGCAGCAAAGTGGCATTTGTTTTTAGTGCTCGCGTACCCCTTCTCTATGCGTCCTGCACTTCGAAGGGGCGCATGTAAAACTGAAAATAATGACGTAAACGTATTCAGGAAATATGAATAGTGACTTTGTGCCATTCGTTAAAAAGGGCATAAAAATCCTGTTCTCGTAAATTTTGCCCATGTTGTCATTCTCGTCGTCATTTTTCCGATTTTTTAAGAATAAACGCTGCAAGATTCGGGTAATTTGCACAAAGGCTTGTTGGTTATTATGTTATTATCTTAAGCAGACAAATTGTTTCGCATTCCTTGAGGATTTCTGGGCATCACATTTAAAATCGCGTATTAATCTAACCATCCGATATTTCATCCCACGCTTTCGAAGTAGGCGAGATTTGGTATCGCTCTAGTGTTTGTGCAGTGTTGCTGCATATTTCACTGCCGTTACTTAAAACCACAGTTCTTCCTCATTTAGAAGCCTTCGCGACCTGTGTGCGGAGCCGACCTATGGCTTCACTCCAAGCTACCTGACTCCCTCCGGTGTCGTTGGCGGAATGCGAACTGATGCTGCGATGATTGACTACGATCCACTGCACTTCATTCGGTGTCACGCGAAGGACAACGACGCAGGCGACAGCGAGACCAAGGTCTGGCGTTGCCTCTTTGAGCCGAATCCACTCCGACCGGAGGAGACTACGCACGTGGTTGCTACTTGTGGTGGAGAGTGCGTTTGCCTCATAAACTGCGCTACCGGAAAGGTTATGAAAAGGTTTAAACACATGGAAGAGGTAAGTATCGATGCTGTTGTTGCTGTGATTGTTTCACATACTTGTGTGTGCAGTTTGTCTTTATTCAAACCTTAGATGTGACGTTTTAGAAATACCGCGATAGTAGAACAAAGGTCTCTTGAAAAGAGACAGAACGCGTGTAATGACCGGTTTTAGGCCATAGAGTAGTAGCAGAATCCGCAGAATAGGACTTTGACTGCAGTGAAGGTAGAGAGACCTATTTGGCTTGGCTGTAGCACAAGTTAATGTCTCACACATCCCATTTTTTAATGTTCGGCTGTCGGGTAACCACTTATTCTGCTACGTAGTTGGAGCAACGCGTTTGCTTAATGTTAAAGGGGTGTGTGTGTTTTCTAGGAGTTCTACACAATAGCTTGGACCACAGTGGAAGTTGAGGGCAGCAAACGTACCAACATCTTGGCTGCAGCGGGTCGGATGCGCGAAATCCGATTGCTGCACCCCGATCAACTGGTTTGCTATGCCGAGATGAAAGGCCACACTGAGGACATCACCGCCATGATCTTCCACCAGACACAACCCACCATCCTCTTCAGCGGTGACTCCAAAGTGAGTGAACAGAATTTGCTTTACTTTCAAAAGCTTTCAGTGTCGCATTGAATTTTTATAAGACCCACTTTGCATATGATGTTCATTAATGAAGACAAATCGTTGAATTCTGCTCGTGGCGTAGCATTTTTCATATTGTTTCTGCATAACCCTTCGTTTTAACTGTACTGGTTTCTTTGAAAACTGTAAATTTACTCACAGTGCGAGCTGTTTTGCCGAGAAAGTAAAGCGACGGGATCCTGTCATTCACATGCTTGTTGCAACATTCTTTGGAATAATGCGTGTGCGTTGTCGAACATTCCGGGTCGGCCATCATCTTATCTTGACACAAGGCTCACGCAGTTGATTTTGGGCTTGAGGGTTTCGTAGACAATTATTTTTTGCACGTTGTTCGATTTGCGTTTCGCCACATAAAACTGGCGCCGAGAGTCGTCCTGAATGGGCCAGTCCAAGGCCGTGCCAACTTGTCTATTCCACATATGGTTGAGTGAACAACATTCTCGCTAGAGGAACGAAGACAACGAATATTCATTTCCCTCCTTACGCCTAGCACTCAAGGGTGTAGCTTTGAAGGGTCCCACTTCTTAATTACGAAACTCCAGTACATCGTTTCACCTTAAATTGCATTTCGTCAGGGTTGTGTAATATGTGACCTCGTCTGCGTAATGCAATCACTGGACGCTGCTTTCTACCTCCATAAATCACGTGTCCCAACGATTTGCTTCATCTTTCAAGCACTGATTAGCATTAGCGGTGTGCTTTTTTCGCCCGTTCAGGCCTCCGTAATTGTGTGGGACATCGGAGTTCCATCGGTTCCCGACTATAAGACTCGCTATCAACTGCTCATGCGCCTCCGCTGTCCTCGCTTAGACGTCAACCCCGTACTGAACTTGGTCTTCCTGCCGCACTACGCCTATCTGATCGCCGGGTGTGAGGACGGCCTGTTCGCGTGGAAGATCACAGACCTTCGGCTGGAAAAACGCGAACGCGAGCCCGACATGGAACTCAAATTGGAGGTGGATCACGAGGTTTGCATCGATGGGTTAGCCCAATTGAGTGACAATTCTCTCGTCATCAAAGTTGTCGAGTCTGGAGAGATCATGGTTTTCGATTTCGCCGCTGTTCTCGAGCGACGCAAAGGTAATAACTAGTCATTCTCTTCATTTGCACACCGCCGATTTGGTCACCTTTACTTGTGTGCATAAACAAATATGTTTTAGTCTAGATTGCGGTAAAGACTTCAACCACACTGAAAGGGGATTTAGAGAGCCGATTTAAAAATCAGGTAAAGATTTTCGCTTTTCAAGTCGATAAATTCCATGATTTAGACATAAGCATAACACGATTTAGCAGAATATGCCTTTGCAAAATGCTAGCGTAGTTGTCTCCGTTCTTAACAAATGTCACTGACAGCCCCATTCACTGATGCCCCGCTTTCAACGTTAGTGGCTCTTCCCATGTTACGTCTTTACGTCTATGCCGCACACTTGGCTAGAGTGCTTTCGAGTCTCCGCAGATGCACTGTTATGTCAGTACCTCGTGGGCTCAGTATGGAGGATAACACTCGTCTATGACATAGGTTACCTTGTTCTTTAATGTGTGCCAGCACCATATATCTACTCGAGGTTTTCGTGTTTACTCAATTTGAATGCTTCAGGTGGTAGTGCTCGTACACTAGACTTGATGCTTTGTTAGATTGGATGTGT